>OX104128.1:13184257-13336571 GCA_944470555.2 Heterobilharzia americana
GTGTAAAGCATAAAATACAGTCTATTCTATTGGATGAATGTTATGAAGTGGTTGAGAACTTCCCAGATTTTTCAAAGAAGTCGAAAATTCCCTTAAAATATTCGTAACTAATTTGTGCAGAAAAAACACTGTGCGTTCATATTTATAAGCTTCAGATTGACCAATAAAACCAAATCGATAGAAAACAATTTTTAGAAACGTGTCAAGAATGAAGGCCACCGAAGACATTTATATACAGTTACGTTTTGCATTTTTTCAATTTGACAAGTAACTTTTTATCACTTCGTCGTTTCCCAGGTGACCTGTAAATCTGAGTTCTCAAAGTTATATTTTGAGAGTACAGCTTTGCACCAGCTACGAATCTGAGATCATTCAATACCTAATCCACAATAGTCACATAATTTATACATTTACAAATGTGTGAAACAAAAATAGCAGAATCTGTTGGGGTAGCCATCTACTAAATTTTGACTACATAGTTATTAGATGCAGGATTATGCAGTTTGTGGCTTTTATGGCTTGTGTCAGTCAAATGTTTCAAGAAATAGGGTAAATTTCTCTTATATTCATTTAATAATGGCCTTTTCTCAGAAAAAGAGTAGTCGAGCCTACCACTTTATCGAGGTGGTTGAATGAGGGATATTTTCATTGAGATAATTACTTGAAGTATGTCATGAAAGTCAGAAATATTTCACGCATGATTAGTTTAATGATACAACCTTTAAAATGTGAACAAGTAATATGTAGCTGTTTCCAACAAATGATATATCATGATTATCATTCTTCTTTTCCAAAGCTAATAAACCATTGAAGAACAAAACTTACACACAATTTCTTGTTGCAATATCTTCATGTATTAAGTTGATGCTGTGTAAGTAATCTACTGCGCTGAGAATTTGCAAACCCATATTAATCAACTGTGTGGCAGTGAGAATCTAAAAGAAATACATGAGGGGTGATACTAACGATCAAACAATATCAAATTATGTTAAAAAGAAGATAACTAAGCATAATTACAGTCTCAACGTATGCCATGATCATATTTACTTATGACCAAATGTTTTTCAAGATTTATTAACGCGTTCTTGACGTTTATCTGAATGAGGTAATATTTTTCTTGGGATTCTATTCAACATATGTTGAGTACACCGTGATTGTATTTCCTTTTTTATGCCGATTCTTATTTTGTGAATACCTTCATCTTGAAAGCACTTCAAACGAAAGTTAGTGAAAAGTTCTGTTATGTCATAACCATAGCGTTGTGATAAGCAACCAAATGACGTTTCAACAAATACTGGTAGCCAGTAAGTTCAGGAGATTACCATAAAACGTATTTGTAATTTTATTAGATATTCCTTTTCACACAACCAAGAGACTGTGGTTTTTCAATGATACACATGTTGTTAAGTGGGGTCTGCTACTGAAAAGAATGGATTTAAGTAGTATACACTTAAATGTTTTTGGAAAAACCCTAGACAACAAACGATCGATGGGTTACAGTCCCGGACGGAAATAATTTCACAAATTGGAAGTATCTAGACCATAAGGTAGGTAGAAGAAGAACATGAGTTTTCTTTGCAAAATAAACTTTCCTTGTCGATTATAATATTGTGCAAAACTGACTATAATTTCTCTGATGAACAGTCGTTCATGGTATTAGTTGGTGTCCTTTCATTCGTTAAACTGTTTGCAAGGTCAGAACACCATATCAGCTAGGGATAAAATGGTTGAACGTAAATTACTTATTATTATATCGATACTGTTTAAGCTTTTAACACAAATCATGGACGCATATCCTTCTCCTAGTTACTTCTGCCTGTCCAGAAAATCATGAAACCTGGAAAAGATTTAAGTCACTGCTAAGAATTTGAATGCAATTCTTTTAACTCTGTCGGTTTCAGGCTTATATCGTATTACTGACCAAAGAACATCTGTGATTGTAAATCTGATTTACATGCTTAGATGCTGACCATTTCATGTGAATAAGACCTATTCTACAAATCTAAAGCTTTGTTGTCTTTTGTAAGTAAAACACTATTAAAAGGAATTATTGCTTTGATTTATCATACTGAGTCGTCAGTATTTCCAACTCTATAAGTGATCAAAACTGATTTATGTACTGTACGATCCTAATACTTTGCAGTACATAACTCAAATTAAAGGAAACAGAGGTTAAAGGATCAATCTTCAAAAATATTATTCACCACAATCACTTCTTAACCAGGTCAAATAGAGTAATGTATGAAATTGAGTATCCAATTTCAGGATAATGTGAATCTAATACTGGACAAAAGCGTCACTTGATGAAGTTGAATTACAAACCAGTTTGCGGACTACTTTAAAGTCATCAATGACTTTTATAAAAATAGCAGGGGATTGATTTTCTTAAACTACTAAGAACATTTCCTTTACATTGTTGGAAAAAACTAACACTAACTGAAAACATATTGGCTGGAAGTGGTAACCTTCAATAGAAAAAAGGAATATGATGATATTGTTAACCCCTTAGAAAATAACAGGCTGTGGCTTTTCTGACATTTTATTTCTGAGTTAACTAGACTTACTTTTCATCACTGGAAAGCGTCCAGACTACAGTTAATTGCAAGATTCGTAGCACAAATTCAGAACCTTCAAATGAAATTTTACTACTCACTTATTATGCATGAAACTATTATATGGTTCGCCTGAAATTTTCAATCAGTTCAACAGTGTGAAGAGGCAAAAATTAGACGAAATAAAAAGCAGTAATTACCACTTTGATCAATAGAAACTATTTCACACACGACAAGAAAAATGAAACGTCAGCATACATTAACATATTCACATCAAATAGTGCAAACTTTTCGTTTTGTACCCGTAAATTTCTTGGATCTAAGATAAGCAAAATTAACCGCTAAGCCATCGATTTCAGTCATAAATTTGCATAATAAGACAAGAAAACTTAGATGGTTTCAAAAGTATGGTTTATTTATGCAGTACATTTCGAACAATATGAATGCTAATCATATTGTGAAAGATTTTTGTGTAGCGATATAAAAGTCAACTCAGACTAAGTCAAACAATTCAGACAATAAGAATAAAATGAGGAAAACAGTTAGAGCAAAGTGTTCCCATCGCACCCTTAGTATAAAAATAAAATAGAGTTTACCCAGTTACAGCGAGTGTAAGAATGGAATCTTTTTGAACATATAAGGCAATTATAAGCAAGTATGAACAGTGTTTTATTATTATCCTTCATAATTATCAATTTCATTAGAGATGAAAAACTTTAACTATCATTTTAAAACCACACTTAGATTACCATCTATGTGGTTGCATAAGAAAACCCTTTTCGTTAAGAAAATATAGGTTTCAGTGTCAGCTGCTTTTTTGAAGTATCCATTATGTTCTAGCGTCTTATTTGGCTTCATTCATTTCAGTAACTCCTGACTGCATTTCGTTAGACAGCTGAGAAAACTTATTCTAATCACCATTATCTTAATCATTTTATTTCACGCATCATCAATTTTAGCTCCCGATCCAAAATATCTTGACAACTTAATGCTCTGTCAGACTGTTAAAACTAGACTCCAAAGATATTGCGCAACATTCAGTTAAATGGACTTTTCCGATTACATGATGCAGTTTTCTAAAAAAATTATTACTACTCCAACATAATAATGATGAATCTTCTTAAATGCAGTGATTAGGAGGTGAATTTACAATGTGCTTGAAAACTATTGTTGATACATGAAGTTTAGAATTCTTTTTAAAGAAACATATGTAGTATGCTTTGAAAGCATATTCTTATTTCAGACTACGATGTCTCAAATCCGTACTAACCGGAGAATCCCCACCAAATTTGATGAATTTTGTTTAAAGGAGTTAAATGACAGGTCATTGAACAAAATGGTGATCATTATTTTTTTGAAAATAGGCAATAGTTTAGTGAATAAGTAACAAATATTAAAATAAAGTAAAAGGACATAGAACTCTTCACTAAATGGAGTCATTTGCTCTCAAAGTCGAACTGAAAATCTTCACATCAAGTAGATTGTTTAAAGCAACAGAAGTTCCACTTTTATAATAAAAGCGGAAATCATCTTGCCACCTTTTCTCAATAACTTGCAATTAACTTGGTAGAAAACTGCATGAGTAAAACATAATTGATATTGAAGTTATTTGATTAGTGGTATTTAGTAGCAAGGATTATCATACTCCTTTCTTCCTGTGAAAGTCTCGTCAGCTGAATGCAATTAGGTTTTATTGAGTGGTGAAATTCCCAATGAGACTGTATACAAGCACCCATTACTTCCAACGCCAGATGGTTACTCACTAGACTGTTGAGCCACAAGAGCCACACCTTGCGTAACGGGTATCATTTTTGCTAATTTCTGCCCAAATATTTCCTTTGAGGCAATATTGAGGCATCCATTAAAGGAGTATATATGCTCAGAGTAATCGAAAAGTTTGGTCGAGTGTAATAATTAACGGTAAACTGCAAGTAGCAATAAGATGGTCAGTTTATACCCTGAGGATTAGGGTAATACGCGATTTCTCGTGTCTGTATCTGCATCGTGTATAATGCAACTGGAATTTTATTCTGACACACACTGATAGTATATGGTAATGCTGGCGTATTCACAAGCAAAACCATTGGTATCTCAAACGAGAAAAATTGTTGCTATTATAGATACCAGTAAGATGTATGTTCACTAAAAGGAATTCGGAAGGCTACAACCTCAACAACAGTGGGATATCCTTTATAGGTTTGCAGCAGTGAAAACAAAGTTTTCCTTTTTCTCTAATCATGGAAGCATAACCATCAACATTGTCTTCTATGGTTAACATATCTCGGAACAAACACTTGTAATAGAAAGTGTGGTATCCGCGAAATTGTGACTTTACACTTATTTTCTGGTGGTTGTTTAACGGAAATATATGATTATCAAGTGACAACATGAATTTTATTTGATTAGAGGCAACCAATAGGAAGTCCTGGATCTCGGTTTTGGGATTGTTGGTACACATCAGCGAGGCGTGTCTGCGACCTCGTGGAAACTTGTGCCTCTTGAGAAGCAAGTTACTGTTTCCCGCTATAAGATTTCGTACACTTATAAAACCATTCGAAACGACATTAAGAGACATAATTTTGTCAAAATAGAAATTAAAAATAAGTTTGATGAAAAAAAACTTGACTTGGGAGACTAAACTACACACGAAACAGGTGAGCGAATTCTTCCTCGGATCAAGACCACACGTTTTCAGGAATTCCACAGACTTCTATCCTTATTGTCGAAGAGTCTAAAAAGGATTTAACACGATATCATTAAATATATCATGTTATAGTGTCTACCTTTTGAAAGCTGTCCAGCTAGAAAGGTATGCTGAACAACTTCTAGCTTCTGTTTGAGGAAAACATACCACCTCAACAAATGTTTGGATACATCTAAGAATGATATTAAGGTTCAAGTGACTAAAATCTTAACACGACAACTATTCAATGCATTATGTATATATATATATATATATATATATATATATATATGATAAAACTATAGTAGTGATAATCGAGTGGACTTAAGCGCAACAATAAGTAAGTAGTCGTTTCTTACAGTTTTCAGTAAACAAATAAAAAAACCTCAGCAGTTTTGGACTCAAGCGATATTGAAGAATTTATCTAGATTTTCCACTCTCTTTTTCAGCCTAAAGTAGAAGTATATACGATAATAATATTTATCTCTGTCACTTCATGAAATTAAATCACCTGAACTTTAATAAGACAAATAAGTTTTTATTGCCCATGAATACTTCCATAGACACCGGTAGAAAGGATTTAGAATTACAACTCTGACGTTTAAGAAGGACATTAAATTGATAACACTGAATAGTAGGTGATCTCAAGATCTTAGAGTACGAGGCTTGAAAGTTGAGTAATACAACAACAAATAAACAGCAGATAAGTCCTTCTTTTTAGCTCCAGTGCTAAAAAAAGGACCTATTCTCTACCATTTGCTACTTTATAACTTAACAGGTATTATGAACTTAGAATTAGTTAGTATAATTCAGAGACTCCTAAGTGATTTGAGACGATAATGATATAAATAATCCCGTAGATTTAATCAAAATTACTATAAAATCTGTAGAAGCCTATCTGTAATCACTGACATCCTTCAATAATCCAAAGCCATTCCAGAAGGACCACATAGTCACTTTAAATTTGAGCAACCACTACAAGTTTCTGTTCCAGTCGCTCAATGTTATTAAAATACTGTACTCCCATCATAAATGCATTTTATTGTTGTTAAATAATGACTGTAGATCAGTCAGTATGCCTTCCAGGAGAAATTATATTCAGAATTAATGGCACTCTTGTTATACTGACTGATGTTTTGGTAATGTGATAAAAATTTGAATTATTTCCATTCCTTTTCAAACGGAAATTCAAACATTAAGTATAATGTGAATTTTTATTGCTCGAAATTTATCAACGTCAAAAGTGAATTTGCATGAAAACCACCAAAAAATGAACGTAATCTAATTTGTCACGTTTCAAAATGTGACAAGTTTACGTGTGATTTTATATAGGCCACATCCCTTTGTTGCGTTGGTTCATGGTTACGCGTAAAGGTGTATAACTGGAGCATAATATGATAAAGAGTAATTGCAGACAGTAGACCTTATAGAGCAATGTACAATGAAGAATTAAGGAAAAGTCAAAAGAATATGAAAAATCATTTTTCAGTTCAAATTTATAATACAAATTCATATCGTTAGTTGTTTCACTGGGGTTATTCAGCAAGTAAATACTATGAAACTAAGGATAATCGGGTGAACAAGTAGTAGACTGAAAATAGAATTTTCTCATCTCATGGATTACAACGAATATTTTCTATTCTGTAATTCGCAACAGAATCAGACAGGAGACTGGGTTTTATCAGTTACCTTGCAGTTCTCCCCGTAGAGTGGTAGTGTACGTGACAGGAATCTGTCATTTGACAGTGACTGATGTAGTCGTTTAAGCTTTAGTTCCTAGCAGTGACGAAAGTCTGTCTTTAAAGTCTGCAGTGTGGCCACCAAGCCAAGGACGTGACATTGACAACGGACTCTCAAAATATAATACTAAAATTGACGCTGTTGTTACTAATGTTTCACAGATGGCTTACTATCTTGTCTATGAATAGCCCCCACTCATTAATATGCAGTTGATT
Source organism: Heterobilharzia americana (assembly GCA_944470555.2). Taxonomy (NCBI): domain Eukaryota; kingdom Metazoa; phylum Platyhelminthes; class Trematoda; order Strigeidida; family Schistosomatidae; genus Heterobilharzia; species Heterobilharzia americana. The sequence continues at coordinate 13,191,448 of OX104128.1, forward strand.
CAAGTTGGCTGGACACACTTGAAACAGTTCGTGTAGCACTTGTCAATAATTCACTACAAAAATGTCGTTTACTTGCCCAACGTTAACTGTATGATACAGGCAGTATATTTCAGCCTTCTTTCACTTGCTGAGGATTCCGTGTCAAACTTTTTTATATCAATCAATTCCAGCAAAAATTCAGTAGTTTTCTGTAATAGTAACTACTTACTACGGTATGAAGAGCTACAAATCAAATCAGCCGAGTCATGATGGATTTAAAAATTGAAAATTAAAATGCTCTTTCAGCTTTTATGTTATCAGTTATGTAGACAAGAGAAACTTCCTCAGCAAACCTAATATTTTCAGATATTCAAATTCGATCACTCTAATTTAATGCATATGAAAAATAAGCAGAATGTAGATAGTGACTGGAATGTTTCGACTTACCATTGTTCATACATTAACTAACTGTGTTGTTCCTAGAAAGTGTATCTTAAATCAGTTTACACTTGTTCATAAAATACATCTGTAGAGATCAAAAATTCTCGAAAACAGTAGTAAGATTTCGTATGCAAAAACAGTTACGGCTGAAGCATGACTTAAAGTTTTATAACTTAGTGATATACACTTATTCATTTGATGTAATGCCTAAAATACCTCCAAATCAATTGGACCACTTACTACTGGTGTTATAACTTTATGTAAATTGTAAATAATTTGAAATAGGTTCGTTATGAAGAATAGATAAACAGAGCTTCCAATATTTAATAATGAGGAATAATACAAAATATTTTTCCAGGCGAAAACTAACAAGTTGGCAGAAGAGAGAGCGAAGACGAGACTTCAAGTGAATGTAGAGAAGACAGATATGATGAGGGTACCCTACCAATAATGACAATGACAAACACCAATCACCGCCGATTGCAGAAATCGAAAGAAGTTGTCTCTTTCACCTACATAGACAACATCGTTTCAGCCACAGGTGGTGGCACAGTTGAGGATGTCAAAACAAGGATCAGAAAAGCAAGATAGACTTTCATTACCCTGAAATTAGTGTGAAAATCTGTTGGACTGCGCTCGGCATAAAGCGTGAACAAGACCCGGATATTCAACAGCAATGTTGAGTAAGCCAGCGCTACTATGTGATGGTTCAGAGACTTACCGCTTTGCTAGAAGTATTTCCAACAAACTGCAGACATACATCAACATTTGTATACGCTTGATGCTGAAGATCACATAGATGACCAGAAGGAATAAGTAACAAGAACTCACTCTGAAAGCGAACCAACCAAGAACCTATCGCCCAACAAATATGTAGCAGAAGAAGATGGAGATGGATTAGACATACATTGGTAAGACCATTTGGGAATATGACGTACCAGGCCAGTCCCTCGAGTGGAAGCCAAAGGGGAAACGACGAGTTGGGTGTCGAAAGGTAACATGCAGGATATCATGTGAGGAAGGAATGAAAGCTTCTGTGCGGTTGTGAAGCCATGTTAGAAAGACTGCAGAAATGATAGTGAAATAGCAACATGCTACTAAAGCCCTAAGTTCCACTAGGAACCCAAAAGACAAATAATAATAATGTGATAATGTTATTTTCCCTAACAATGTACTACGCCAGGATTACACAAGTAAACTGCACTTGATATAAATATGCTCCTAATACTTAATTTGTTGTGACATATCAGTAACCTGGTTCAAAATTGGATAGTTTGATTATTTTTTAACCGACTTCAAGCGAAATCTTTCAACCACTTAAAAAGTCTTTTTACATTACTTTGTCACGTTGATTATTTAGTGAACATGTATTACAATTCCCTAAAGCCATCAAAAAGAAATAACTATTATGAAATATCTAATTTCATACGATTTATCACGGTCACTTTTCACAACGAAGGAAGAATTATTGCCTTCAGGTTGGCACTCATCGTGAAATGACACCAGTGAGAGAAATCTCGAAAAATAGGGGCACTGATGAGCAGTTTTGTCTTAGTATATGGTTCCTCAGTAGTGCGTCCTCATGATCCAGCCGAAGATCGAACACAGTACCTATATGCCCTGTAGCCAGCAAGTTACCACTGAGCCACTGAGTCGGAATTTAGTGGTCCATGTTTCCCATTTACGTCAGCTCGCAATATAGCGCAAACTCCATCCGATGTTGTCGCTGAGTGACTGTCTTCGTCCGCCTTAGTTGGCCCCACCGGTCACAACTTCTCTTTAGAACTTTGGAAATCAAATGTCGAATAAAGTCATCAATGAGCACTAGAGTAGCTCTTTTTTGTAGCTACTTATTGATTTGAGGTTGGTATTCATCATAAATTGACATGAGTGGGAGAAACAATGGAAAAATGGAAACATTGAACAGCTGTTCCTACCTACTATAGGACTTTTCAGCAGTGCGCACCCATTACCTGTCAGGGGTGTGGTTCCTGAAGTTCCAATGGAAAGTCGCAACAAGCGAGGCCACCTACGTTGGACATGAGGACAGTAACTCAACGACGGCATTACGTGGAGGCCATGTTATGTCGTGAGCCGACAGAAGGAGGAGATGTGGACCAGTGGATTCCAACTCACTGGTTCAATGGTAACGTTCTGGCCTCGTAGCTCGAGGGCCAAAGGTTCGAACGCTGATGGGTTCGTGAATGGTGACGGTTGCAGTATCCTATACTAGGATGAAGCAGCTATCCGGAGCTTCCAGTTTCTCAACTGTTGTCAGTTTATAGTGAATACCAACCTCAAATCAATAAATAAATACCCACAAACTACTAAATTGGAAAAAAAATCATCTCGGTATTACATTCACTTAATGTGTTCTTTCATTCCTGTGTTTGGATAACGTCAATCCAGTTCCTAAAATAAATTATTCCTGATTCATTTGTTTGGAGTATTTAGTGGTACGTCATGTTTGTTAGTTATCTGTATTTTACAGCAGGGAAAAACTAGTTTAAATTTGAGGTCAGTCAGTTTTCACCTCCCAAAATAAATATATATAGCATGTTATGAAGTTGAAGTAGATGATCATACCTATAGGGATAAGCTGTTTCAATATGTCTTCCTAAAAGCTCAATACATTTAACTCAAAACTGACAAACAACTCAGTGATTTCTAAAGAAATATCACAAGTCAAAAATTCATGTTTGCAATAATTCAGATTTACCTATTAATTATATAAAACCATCTCAGTATACATCATTCATCTGAAAACTAAGTTTATGTAAAATAAAAAGCGGACTGTTTGGAAGTGATCCCTGTCTTCAGTCTCGTAATTATGCGTCATGTTCTGCTATCCAACACATTTAGCTGTACATACTGCTCTCTAACTAATAAGTAAACTGCGTCATACATATGTAAGTGGATTACAGATGCAAAACACCTACCTATATGATCCAACTTTAGTAAAGTGTGTCATTTTCATAAAAAGAAGAAAAGATAAGTGCTTAGACACTAATACGGGTCAAAAATCTATCCACTAGAATAGTTATTTTAACTTGGGGTCATCCGATTGTACAACACCCACCGTAGTTTTAGTGAGACGTTAAAAATGGGACGAAATCTCTGCTTAGTAACACAGAAAATCTACAATGGGAAAAAAATTAAGCGAAATCCTATTACCCTATAAACGTTTTCCTTAAGTGACCCAGAAATATCGAAAAAAATATTTTAAAAGGGTAATTGACTTTAACTTGACTGCTGAGTGTGGTAGTAATAATAATCACACTAAGAAACTGGAATTCAAAGCTTCACTAGTCTTCCAGTTCACTGAAGTAACCATAATATGTTTGTGTAGGGTTTTTACACAGAATTGAGTCAAGGTGATATTTCTAAAAGGAAACTCGTAAAAAGCAAGTTCTGTGAACAAAAGAATGTTGGTAAGCCTGTTAAACATGATAATTAGGCTTATCAAATTTCCTACAATAATATTAACAGCTCAGCGTCTTTTATGACAACATGCCACAAAACATAAACCATGAGGTAGAATAGAATATCCAAGTAAGAAAATAAATCTAGAAGAACGTTCTGCCTCAGCAGTGTATGTATTCACACAAGATGATGGTACAAAGTAGTAATCCTACAAACTAATGCACCAGGATGAAAGAAAAGTTTCATAAATAAAGCCTTTTTGATCGAATTAGTATCAAATGGATGCAATGGAAGTGATTCAGGACCTACCCCTGATATCTGAAAATCATTCAACCCTAACCACAAGTGAAAAAGTTAATATAAGCATTTGGGCGAAAACTGCATCATACATTTTTGTACGGCTATGGAAAATAAAATGTTTCACTATGTGAAATAGCCGATAGACACTAATGTGAAATTATACACTACCGTACAGCCGAATTCTACTCTGATAACTGGTAAAGAAACATTTATTATCTGCGTTCACAGACTGTTTAGAATTGCAAGATGGGATGAGAATATATGAACAAACGGAGTACTCACCATATTTGGGCTAAATTTAGCATCATAGATCCTTTTAGATCTTTGTAGAAAGATTTTTAAATTACCATATTTAGCATTAGAATAGATTATTACTGGTCGACTAATTGTCTGTTGATTTATATGAGAATCATCATGAATTAAATTGTTTGAAGCTGCAATAATTGTTGATAAGTGAGAATGTTTTGTTCCAGCAAATTTACATGCATCAGTCATGAAAACACGTACTTGATCTGTCGTAGCCTTTTCTGTTTAGCAGTTGAGAGTTTATTTATTGACAGCATGTAAATAAACAAGAAGAAAAATGTCATTTTGAACGAATTACTTAATAAGATTGTATTCAACACGGACGGGTATCATTTGGGGAATCTTGAAAAGGACTGAAAGCACTGAAGAGCTGTTTCATGCTGATTACGTCCCATACAAGGAGGAAGCAACTGTTCAGTACTCTAAGGTTTTCAAAGGTTCCCCAACGGATATCTGTTTGTGATGAATGCTACCATAAAAATAAAATTCCCCATAGGTCCCAAACTAAACTAGTTACTGGGAACTCAAAATATTTTTGGATTACATCCGTCATTACAGTTTCCTAATTATAGTTGGTTAAAAACTATCTTATCTAAAGTAACGGTTCAGGCTTCTGCATTTTAACTGCAGTATATACATGTATTTACTCTATACACGAGCATGGCTCTTAACCTCGAATGGTTGTAAGATCTGCACTACTTCATTTTGGATTGTTTGTTTGATATGGTACACAGCAATGGATTATCATTTACTGGATAACGTTTCGAGTAAAATTTACTACTCAGATTCTCATCATATGACCTCTATATGAATATGAGCAGTAAACATTGCTCGAAATGTCATTCAGTTAATAATGCTGTTTCATTGTGTGCTATATCAAATAAACAATCTGATATGAAGTAGTACAGATTTAACATCCATTTGACGTTACTCACTGTTATAGTGTATCTCTCAAAGAAGTGGAGTTATTGTTATCAGACAACGGACATTAATGTCCGAAACGTAATCTAGTAAATAATACTGTTCCACTGCGACATATATTTGATAGGTCAGCTAAATGAGATCTCATATGGAATTACACTCAACTACAGTGGCCACATTTTACTCTTACCTGTCTGTATTATCTTTTGTTGTTTGTTAACTTATTCAGGTTGAGTCAGTAACTGATTCAGCTTCTCCGTTTTTGTATTTTGTCAATGATAAGACCATATAGAAACTGTTTAAAGAAGTATCCCTTCTAAGTAGTCGTTGAAGATAAATTGTCACTTCTTAGTCGAAAAGGAGGATGTTACATGAAAATCTTTCAACTATATATCCTTTTCATCCAGTTACATTTAAGCTGGGGAAAAAACTGCTTATGTAGTGTTGTAACTACTTGTTTAGTTATCATCTGTTAAACAAGCCACAACCACTTTCCAATAAAATACATTTTGACTATTAGTCTTTAAAATCTCACATGTATTATTATTATTGTTCCTGTTTGTGACGCTGAAATTACCGGGAACCCTCTATACTTGTTCTGATGTTAAAAGCAAAGTTTCGGTCATACCTATTTCGTGTACTCATTTATTATAGTCACCTGTAAAATTTGGTATGTGTGTGTTGAAAGAAATTCAAAGTTGCAACTTAATATAAGAAGAATAAAGAACAAACCAGTTAATGTTTTGACCAATACTTTCTTCCATTTATTTGAAAATACACCATTTCTTCGAAGTGTTACGAGAAGTTTGGCTTGGTGTAAACTACTGAATGTCCCTGTAATAAACATAAAAACAAAATCAAATAATTAGACCAAGTAAATGGCTAGATAAATAAAGTATTTACCTTCATGAAGTATTATTAAAAACAATTTGGTAATTCTTTCGCTTTTGATCTGTCCAGTTTCTTAAAGTTAAACATTCCAAAGTGCTAAAAATTCCCATTATGAAGACTATAACAAGACATATAAGTGAGCAGTATTGAAAGTTATGTGTATTAGAGTGAAGCGTGATGAGATCTACCTGAACATTAACTTAAAGATACCGGTGAACATATCAAGTACTCACTAATAACCTGAACAGCGTAGCTATGGTTTCAGGAAATGCTTCAAAAACCTTCTGGTTTGCCATAAGAATAGTGCAGTTCATTTCGTCGAAACGTCGCAGTGGACCGACTATATATGTTTCTATTTATATCCAAAATGTTTGTGTAAAGACAAAGCTTTAGTACTTCTTCAAGTATGTTCCTATAAAAGAGAAATTCTAGTTGAAACTGATCGGTTTATAATCTATTTCATTATTCTGTGTTAAGTTTGCATGCATAAAGAATTGCAATATTCAACAATGCTAAGAAAATAAAAAATTTAAAAGAAAAGGAGCAGTTATGGTGAATTTCATTACCTCATATGAGTTATAAGTATTAGATTTAGTAGAAAAGTTTTATTACTGAGAATGAGGACGGAAATTATTTTGTGCTAAGACATTTCGTCACCGATCTAGGCAACTTCCTCAGCATTTACTTAAAAAATCGGATATTTAACACTGAAATTCAATAGATTTGCACATAAAAATCAAGTTTTTGAATGACGCTATAACCATCTCTTATCGGTAGTTGCACTCCTAGACTAATTGAAGGGTTATGAAAAGGACTGACTGAGGTAAAGTATTAAAAACAGGAAACAATAAATATAAAAATCTTTCTTAATAGCTTCCTCTCCAAACTTTATTATTCACTTTTACCAGGTAATAAGAAGCAAATTATTACTGTCAGGTAGATAAAATAAAGTAATCACAATTTTTAGAGGAGCATAACAGTGATGCGTTTTGCCACAAATGACCAATAGAAACATAAAACTAAGCAGTGCAACACCAAAGGATCACTCATCTTTATGAACTAAATGCTGACGAAGTCACCTAGAATAATGATGAAACGTCCAAAGACAAATTTTAAAGTTCAAAGAACACCGAATAATTATCATCCTTATGTTCAGCTAAAAACCTCCACTATCCCAAATATCAGTCTGCACTTCTGCTGATTTTAAACTGGACAACGTGTTCTATTACCTCCAAAACGTTGTCAACAGATCTTTAAAGATAAAAAGAGAAAAGCCTTAATCGGCTGATAAAGATTAGAGTATGTTTGAGTTATGAATGCTCATCAGTAAAGACATTTTTACCTTGTAAAATTATTTCATCTAGGATAACTTTATGTGAAGGCGTATACAAGTCGGCCAAAATATTGATTGGATCGCGTGCTTTTGGGCAAAGTGAGGGTTGAATTTCATCCTTACAACTTGAACAGCCTGGAATGTTTGAATATTTAGACATATGTAGACAAATGAAAAAGTTAAGAATAATGATAAAATATAGATAACTTACATAATCCGGTTTCTTTACCCATCGGGATTCAATAAAATACAGTGAAATGCATAAATGAACGTCAATATTTTAACAGTAACAGAAATTTAAATTTTATGCAATGAAATCGACACTGAGTACATACTGCAAACTAATTCATATACTACCACAGACAATTTGTTTGTTAATGTAAGAAAATAGGCAGTTGCAGCTAGAATCTGCAATTTAAAGTTTGGACATAAGACAGCCAGCCTTGTCATAAACAGGCTCGGTATCAAAAGCTCAAAACAAATAAAATGTTATTCAAGATGATAATATCTCTTATACTTATCTGATTTAGCTAAATCTATCGAAACATTATTCATCTCAATAGCATTTTGGTTTTTCGCATCAAATTCAAGGGTTATAATATATTTATCGTGTAATATTTTAAATTTCTTTAATTTTTAAAGGGTGACTTTGGGTTTGACATTCAAGAATTATCTGCTGTTTACTTTTTCAATACCTTCATTATTCCCACTGTGACATCAGGAACAAGATATTCAGCAAAGAGGACCCTTTTCAACGAATTTATTCCCAAGCTGTACATTCGTATTTATATATGTATAATATTTAAAGACTGTAATCTATGAGGAAGATTTGACTTAATAAGGGGTTGAAACAATAATAATGGTGGTTATAATTATTATGTTGCTAGTTGATGAAGTAAAGGTCGAATGATAATAAAAAAGGATTACCTAAGATTTTAAATCATTTGTAAAGTAGATTAAAAAGGGTGAGAACGTGATAGAGTTAATAAGCAATCAAAGGATTAGGTAATATGAGCGATTATCATTTGACTATTTGAGATAGCCTTAGTTTGGCAGACCAGCATTTGTACTGGGTGACGATTGAAGATGAGATGAAAATCCGCACCGCGACTGGATTCAGACTATAATATGAGTGAGACAAGTTAACTGAAGTAAATTGAAAATGTTTTGTTAAAAGTTGTGATTATTAGGAAGGTCGCGGGTTCGATCCCTGCTGGTGGGGTCGTGGGTGCGCACTGCTGAGGAGTCCCATACTAGGACGAAACAGCTGTCCAGTGCTCCCAGGTTTCCTTTGTTCCTCCAACTGATGTCAGTCTTCGATGAATAACAACTTGAATTATTAGGAAGATCAAATAAAATAACACCGGAAACAATTAAATATAAAAATAAAGTGATGCATTAACACAACCACACGATAGGGTGGGACAAAGACAGTGTACTTAAATATAATTAGGTGGAGAGAAATTGATTACTGAATCTTTGTTCATCGGATCAGCACTCAACACGTGTAATAGAAATGACGCAACACCTACACCAGAGATCTGGAAAATTTTGCTACCAATACAAGCAACTCATATATAAAGTGACGTAACTATAAAAATCAAATATCGAAGGTGGTGTGATTACATTGATATGATTATGAGCAATGTTAATTTATGCTGGAAACGTCATAAATTGAATAATACTAGATCAATGTGTGTTATAAACCAAATAAACAAGTTTAATACAGAATTAATTTCTACCTTCGTGCTCAAGTTTTACACTTATATTAATATAGTGGTAATGACGACATAAGAGCACAAAGATTAATCTGGCGAAAAAAGGTGGGTTGAAAAAAGGGAATAAGGGGTCGAAGAACACCAACCCTAAGATAAATTAAGGCCAAGGTAGAGATAAAGACTGTACAAACTCCTTTTGCACACGAAGGTCAGGATCCAATTCATGGATAACCAAGGCCCATTGTAATCCCATCATTTTGCCGGTATATCTCACCATCGAAACTAAATCGCGCACTAAAAATACGTCTCATCAATAGCTCTCCTAAGTAGTTTATTGGAATTCCTACTTCAATATTGTGTGTGTATGTAACAAATAGTTTCAGTGAGTGGTACACTGGTAAACAATAAGGTAACGTCTAAGGAAAACACAACTTTACCGGTGGTGTCAACATCCTTAATCCTATCAATAAACTTAAATGTATCACGAACAGAACAATGAGACACTTGACTTCTGACTCGTTCTAGTATTTCACCTAGCCACTGAGCGATACAATGATAAGGAGAACCTGACATATCCAAAATCGGGCGAAGAGGTAATCCTGCTTTATATATTTTCGGTCTCCATAGGGAAGTGGAATTAACGAACCAACGAGTAGCATGCGTTCATACAACTAGAGAAAATCACATTTTCCTTCACTTTCTTTCGAATACCTGTGAGTTGGATCTCAACGTGTTATGTTCTTCTCACTTGCAGTTTTATCAAGCTTAGTTTGATCGGAGAGAATAGACAGCACTTTATTCACGTAGTTCTGATAATTCATCAGAACAACACTCCCTCCTTTATCAGGACGACTTAATATGATGTCATATTTGTCAGCAATCAATTTGAGTTTTGCTATGTTTTTTCGTCAGCAGATGATTCAAAGTAAATTTTGAATTAGTGAATTGGTAACAGCAGTCAAGTATAGTGAATCTAAAATGTTGGAAATCCTGTGGTGATGCTGGAGCAAGATTGAAAGTCTGACTAATTGGGTTTTCAAACTGCACCTAAATGTGGAATCTGTTGACTTTCAACATGCTGCTGCAGAACTTAAGACCCAATGATATATTTTGTATATTTGCCCAAAATACGTGCTGCAGTGGCGGTGGGATGTTTTAAGCGTCTCTGATAAAGAGAAAAGCTGACTGATAAACGTATACAAGTATCAACTTCCTAACGAGATAAGCAATGGTCTTAGAAGAATAGAGAGTTTATATTTCTAACTGAATAATTGAAAGTGAGTCATCGAAACAATGATGAATTCTGTATTGTACTGAAAATCTTAGCATCAAAAGTATTAGCTTAAAATAACATCTGAAAGACTTATAACCCAGTGTTAATCGATTGGTTTACCTGTTGAACTCACACTGTTGCCAATAAAATAAACTAGTAGTAATTTATTTATCGTTTTAGTACATTTGATTGATGAGAAGTTGAGTTAAATAAAAAAATTTTAAACTTACTTGATTGACTAGTCTGATCAGAAATGGGTAAATTGCCTTGAACTGTATTGTTTGCCTTGACCCAGGGTGATTCCAAATTCGCATCATTAAAATGGACCGGTCTCGACTTTTCGCCAGATTTCCTGCATTTAAGAAAGAAATTACTTTGTAGGAAATGATTTACATTCTTCCTGCTTCAAAAGCTTACGATGGTCTAGAGCTACTTTCTACTAACTTAAATGCATAGATTGCAAGTTGATGTGGCCTTAACAATTCATTCTGATTACTTTGTCACTTTCATTTCACTTCACTTTGTATACTTCTCTTTAGTTATCATCATCGATTTTCTCTCCACTGACCGCATTTGACCCATATTTCATTACTTAATATCAACTCGTCCCTTACTCAGTAACCCATTTTGCATGTTTTAGTTAAATTTTTCATCATTTTACACTTCTTTGACAGTCCTTGTCCTTTATCTCACCACTTACTATCACTTTATTCTTTATTCAGTGATCCATTTTATATTTCTTCCACATGAACAAATCCCATCACCAAGACCAAATGTATATTATATATTCATTATTTTGGTGTTGGCCAATACCTAAATTTTGTTAAACCATCAAATCTTAACTTGGTCTGGATATCTACAAAAGTACATTGTGTATACTGACTGAGCAACTCTTTAGTGCAGTTATCTCTCATTTTACTGATCATAAATACGACTGTATGGCTTGATAAGGAAGTCGCTGAAAAGAAATACTTCTTTGAGGATACATATCTTGTTCTTATTCATGAAGGAATGGTTTTGTTTTGTAGTTTTACAAACTGCCTGTTTTCCTTACAGCATTTTCATGATGTAACGAATCCTTCATGGATTAGTTATTTTAAGCGATATAAGTTTACAAATGTGATAAATACGGCTGGAATTTTAAAAACTGGAATGTGGTGTCATTTGCTTTTTGGTGTCTTCCCGACGAAAGCTACAATACTGATCATTGTACATGCAAATTGTTGCCCAGTGACTGCTCTTCAGCAGTGCCGCGGTTAACAATAAAAACAGAAGTGGTTCAACGCGTTTAATACTTCACATGCCTGGGAAGTCGGACCAGCCCCTAGTAGCTCAACGGCTGACCAAATCTCTGGACGGATACAACGTCAACGTACGCGATCTGTGCTGCCACCGCGACAATAGACTGTCCATTAAGCGTTCAATGTTACTGCTCTGAATTTCATTCCGTTCTGATCTATAGCTGTGAAACATGCCCATTAATGGTAGAAGACATTAAAAGGATTTAGGTGTTTGACCAGCGTTGCCTTCGTAGCAAAGACCGTATTTCATGGTGTCACTACATGGGTAACGCGAAAATCAGGCGCAGAATTTTAGGGAGTAAAGGTCAGTTGATGTGGTTGTGAACCTTCATCGACTGAGATGACTAAGACATGTGTTGTGAGTGCCTAGCCATAACCTGTCTTGTCGTACAATGTTGGCCGAAATAGGTTCAGGCTGGAAAGAGGCTCATGGTGACCAAACTAAAACATGGTATCAATGCATGAAGTCCTTGACGGTTGGTTTGAGCCACGCAGGGCGATGCAGACTAACCTATTGGGGTTCGCAGGATAAGAGAATCGAGTGGTTGGAGATTCTAGGTGATGCGGTTTAGAACTGATGTTAGTGACGCAGAAGTATACACACATTATCTTCATTTTAATCGCTATACTTAATCTCATTATCTTTTCATTTGTTCTGCTCTCTTTTACTGCTTTCTACTTCGTTTGGGCAACTTTTCCTTCCTTCTTCACCTTCCATCTATCTCCCCTGTTACTTGATGTACTGATATGAGATGTGGTAAATTGGATCGTTACAAAGTAATGTCTAGTCCTATGCTGATCTTGATGATGGTTCAAAGAGGCATTTTTCTGCAGTTTGATAAAGATTTCTTGACTTCGAGATAGGTTTCACGAAGGCTTGCTGCTACACAACATTAGTTAAAATTAAACACCACCAGAGAAACTTAGTGTTTTCTAATGAAATTGACTTTAAAGCTAACTGGAGATGATCTACAGGAAGCTCTGCTTGATGTGGATTTCAGGCTTACTAGCAGTCGCCCGCATGGCTTACCTGCAACTATGAGGGTAGTGATATCCTCTTTGAGACTGAAACCTAATAGAGCTAGTGCTACACTCAGGGACTATTACCAATGAGATATCCAATCATAACTGACCCCCTGTGAGACAAGATTATATAAACTGACTGGTTGCTGTATAGTAACCTGTTTCATGTTGTATAATCCTGGATGGTTACTAAAACCTACTAATGATTTTGCAGTGTATTCACCGACCATTAAACTCACCTTCACAGGTTTGAATATAGTAGGAAAAACCAGTTCCCTTAAGATTTCAAATACATCTTACCGACGAGTTTCAGCAGCCATGAAACTTATTTGTACAGTTTCCTACCAATTACCTCCAACTGAATAATGCTTATCCAAGTGCATGGCAATGATATGCCTCTTAGCTTGGTGACTGCATTGGGAAATATTCGATGGAATTCTATCAGCACAATGCTACACAATATAAAATTGGTTGCTTTCCAGTGACCACTCAATAAAAATATTTTTGTTTGTCCTATAAAATCTATATAGCTAACTGGACTTGCACAAAATGTCTAATATAACTGCTCAAATCAGATATATTTTGGGTGTGTAGTTTTAGAAATGAAAAGAAGTCCTATGTTTCAGGTTCTCAGCTAAAATAGTAGCTACTATTCTAATAAATTGATGTACCCTGTCGTTTTGAAAATGTTATGCAGTTTGCCGCTGAAGAATAGAATAAGGTGGTTGCACAAATGAGAAACAGAATTTCTAATCAACATTTCAATGCAGTTAAATTACCTCACCAAAGAAAATTTATTTTCCAGCTCTGAACGAAGTGTTCATCAGTTTGATTGATAAAACAGTGCAAGGAAGGTGTATTTAAACTTATGCCTGTGAACATCTTCATAGACAGAAATCATGGAATCTCATTTGATTGTTTGAATTACTATAGTAGTTAAAGTATATAAAACCGCTCCTACAAAACTTACTTTGGGTGCCATAATTCGGACTTATATAAAAAGCGAAAACATTTCAGTTGGCTCAAGTAATGCATTATCTTTCCACTATACTTCGAATACATTACATGGCACACTCAGCATCCCAGATTTTTATTATTATTATTTGTCCCTTGGGTTCCTAATGGAACATACCGATTCAGTAGGACGTCTCCAATACGCTCTGTTCTCTGAAATCTTTTCGACCTGGCTCCACGGCAGCCCACAACCTCTCATTTCCTCCTCACTCGATCTACTCCATGTCACCCTCGACACCGATGCCCAACTCGTTGCTTCCCATCGGGGTTCCACTTGAGGGCTTAACGCGGCTAATCTTAAATGCAGATAAATGTCAGCGGACTGTAAGAATAAAACATCTATAAGGACTACCCAGTGTAGCAATTCGCCAAGTTGTGTCACCCCACTGATCAATAAAATTCTCAAAATGTTTCTTTTAAAATGTCTCTTAGGCATACTTATTTCAAAACTTGTAAAGCCATGAAGATAACAGGACATCAGAAGAAGTAGAAGCATATCATAACAGCTATTAGGTAGTGCAAAGTTTGAATAACATGTATCCAGATTAGTCCACCATTGAATAGCATCTTAGAAAAGTTGAGAGAACTGGATCTTCCTGGGTCATATTACTTTTACTAACAACCTATATCGATACAACACTACAATAAGTCCCCATAATAATCATAAATTATCAAAATGGATAGTAGAGATTCTAGAGAGATTTCAATGTCTATTTAGTTACTAAACTGGGAAGTGTGGTTCTGTAGTACTACTCACTTCAAATAATCCAGTTTGCTTCGAAATGCTACTCATGTAGAAATAGTGTTTTAAAATGATGGGCATGCAAACCAGACAAAACTTGTAATCCATCTATTTTAAATGTCAGAACAAAAATAAATAGGCCACTTTAATCGATGCTCATTATTTAAATCGTTGTTAAATGCATTTACCTGCACTCTGTAACCTTTCAAGCTAACATTATGGATGTTTACTCGATATCACAATCTTTATATGTTTACCGGAGGTTTCTCAACTTTATATATATATATATATATATATATATATATATCATTATTGTTCCTTCTCTGTTGTAATGCTCAAACAAAAACAAATTCATTTGACTGCATTTTTCTAATGAAAGCTTCTCAGGATTGTGCAACCAATCATTGCAATAATGCAGATAACATGATCTGATTAAACTTCAACCACTGTACGCTCTTCTTTGTTAATAAAAATATCCACCTAATTAATCCCCATCTAAAGATTAAAAGTTATTTCACTTCATTATGGCTTCAGCGACAAAAATATTGGCTTCAATCAATGAAATACAAATGTGGTTTGAACAAGTCAGATTGATGGTTCTTGTATAACTGAGAAAGTTTTTAAAGGACAGTCGTTACCTGATATGTTCATAAAAGAAATAGTCTGTTGCTTTCTTGGTTCATTGTGGTGTAGTCTGTGACAAAAGTATGATACTTAAGTCTTCTGTTCATGTAGCTTAGTGGCTGAATAGAAGACTTCTGTATAAACTGATTGCAGCATCTTCGAAACAAACTCTTTCAAACAACTATTGGTGAACATATTCTGATTCACTTGTAGGTACACTAGTTTTACTGACTATTTTACGTAACTCACTTTATATGCAGCTCCTGACTCAAATAAAACTGGATGCAGGCGTTTGAATGACTGTCAATTCAGATCTTTCTAAATAAATAACTTTGGATACAGGTATGTTTCTGAATTAAGATCATATTGCTGTAGTGAATTAAACTTAGAAGGCTGATGCTGTGAAATCAGTTTTCACGTTTCACAAAAACCTTTGTAGCTATTCTGAATGATAGCTGAAATCTCTCCGTTTTAATCCAGCGTCAGTGACTCAATCATGTATGACAACATACCATAATTTAAGCTTGGTAACTTCAAGTGGCCGGAGGCTTATAAATAAATTCTGAAATGTTATGTACCTCTTCATAAATCGTTAATGAAAATAAGACTGCTGATCTTATATCCATAAAGTATGCTTTTAAAGGGTAATTTTGCATTTGACAATCGGATTATCAGAAATGGCATAACGCTACTCACCTTTCTCTGCAAAAGTGAAGTCATATGTCACAAACATTTTTCGGGAAATGAGTCAACGGCTTCCTATTGGTTATCTCTGGCACCGGTGCATATGGAAGGGGTTAAAGCCCTGCAGACAACCATCACATGCTTTCTTTCTCCTGCCTTTTTAGCTTTTTAAATGACGTTTCACTACAGGGTTATCTAATAAATGATGGACCACATTACGACAGAAAAACGATCAAGCCACGATGCTACAATAGTGTTGAAAAGTATAGGAGTTTTCCCTTTAAAAAATTGCAACAGTTAGTCGCTTTAATGAATTTTGATAGCGTTATTAGAAGACAAAGATTATCTGAACAGTGTGATATATTTGTGCAATACATTTTGAAAGGCGTTGTGCAAATACGTCACATTGTTCAGGTAATTTCTGTCTTCTAATTAGGCTATCAATACTGAACAGTCATGGAAACCTCAAAGCTAAGGGATAAATAAGTTCTTTTTTAGCACTGACTACTGACGACTAACAAGATCAGTCAGCTACGTAATGCTCGCGTTTCATAAGTTGTGAAGTTATGACATCAGTGTTAACAGCGTGGTGGTTACTATAAGCCGAAGTGTCTGCTTGAAGATGAATTTATTCACTTAGAGTAAACTGAATCGCAGCGTGACAACAGCAAAACTTGGCATACATGTCCTACTTGAAATTTCATTTGGAATGAATGTATCTATCACAAAGTGCTCTTCAACTAAAAACGTTACATTTAATCATATGACAGTTGACGTCTTGTCGATAAGCCACTGATCTATGCGACAACATTTTGTATGACCGCAGTACTAGGACAAAATGATAAGATATTGGGTACTCTGCAATGATCAACCAGTGTCAGTCAAACAGTCCTAAGAGAAATCAACCGCGGTATGAAAATATTAGACGTATATGTAACTTCATCACTATGTTATGTGGCTCCAGTCCCCTGAAATTTTATCAGCTTCCTTGAAAGTGTAAATACACCTTGTAAAGGAGTGTCAAAGAGCATAGGAAATAACTACAAGCCTTTTTGTTGGCTGGATTCATCCACCTAAAACCATAAAATTCTGTCTAATAATAAAAACAAAATACGGAATTACTTAAAAGTTGAATTTCCATTCATGAAGGTCAAGCATTCATGAGTATTTCGTTGTGAAACAGTGAATACAACACATTTAGAGGTTATTTCAATCATTGTCAAGTTGTTAAAAAAGTTGAATGATTATTATTATTATTGTTATTTAAATAGTGACTAGGAAAATCCTCGAAGTTCTGAGTTGAAAAGAATTCTTGGTTCTT
Source organism: Heterobilharzia americana (assembly GCA_944470555.2). Taxonomy (NCBI): domain Eukaryota; kingdom Metazoa; phylum Platyhelminthes; class Trematoda; order Strigeidida; family Schistosomatidae; genus Heterobilharzia; species Heterobilharzia americana. Next base: position 13,208,742 of record OX104128.1, read on the forward strand.
GAATAATGCAAAAAAACAAGAGTAGCAGAACTAGTACCCACATATTTTATGGACTTCTCTGATGCATATATATATATATATATATATATATATATATGTATACAAATATATATATATATATATATATATAAACATAACTTTTTATTATCTCTCGAATGTTCATTCTATCACTGTATAAACAGTTAACCTTGGAGTAGTTTTAACATCTTCAATGTCAATCAAAGTGAATTTTTATTGCCTTCCATCTCAATTCGTATAAGATTTTGTCAATCTATCAAAGTACGCTGTATGACACATGATTCATCAGAAACATTATATTCTATAGGTTGTAAAACAGCTGAGGCGAATACACGAAATATATATAAGCTAATTTCGCTTCATATGTTCTTCTTGGTTTATTCAAATTATTGAAATGGTTCTGATTACGTTTACATCATTTCATTATTACAACTCTCTTTTTAGGTACACGTAGACTTGCAGAAATACCCAGTAATTTTCTCTACTCTGTTGTCTGTATGTTCATTGTTGTTCATTGGTGTACTTCATAAAACTTTACAAACAACTATAATGTTAATTTCATTGCCTGAGAGGACTTGCACATGAGGGTGACCTCGCATCTTAAAACTTTTCTCATTTTTTGTGAGACACAGATTCTCATACATGTTAACTTGAAAGTCACATAGTTGTAAAAATGTTCAATAGGAAAAATCTTTCTCCAACATGATTTCAAACAGTTAGGAATGATATCCGCGAGCAGCCAGGTACATCCTACCATTTCTGAACGTCATAATGGGCAAACAAGAAGAATAAGTGTTATTCTACTTGAGCATCTGGTCGACACTCACCTATCCAACGTCTTCATCATAATCTTACCCATGCTGCAAGAATTCATCTTCGACATACAGCTCAATGTACTGAAATTCATTTAAAGATGCTGAACCCTTAGTGACAGATAATGGTTAGCAGAGGAATCACGGATACGCGTTTCGTCTTACTTGGGATTCATCACCTAGACGTACCTGCCTCCCAGTCAGTGGTGTTGTTCCCACTAGGACTTGGGACCGATCACTACGAACGCCAGAGCGTTATCCACCAGACCACTTAGTTACGATAGTCGCTTCTTGTAGGACGAGGATAATTCTAATGTTGTCGCTTGTAGTATTCCGTCGCTGAGTGGTTCAAATTGATCGGTCTCCACTGGCATATGAGTTCCTGTGCAGATGCCTCGATACTTCCTGTGTTTGAATTATATATATTACAATGATGGAAATTGGCTGGAAGTGGGATCCTGGATGCGCGTCCTCATCACTGTTTGCCTAAAATATGATTACAATCATTCAGTATGAAACTGTATGTCCCTTGTTTTATGGTGTCTGTGTGTGTGCCGTTAACGAATCACCACGATATCACATGGGAACTTTCGTTTCACATTTTCAATCATGCATACAACAAGAGATACTTCTCACTTAATGACTAGTAATCACACTTTAGGAAAACAATGACAATTTCAGAAAGATTGGACTGAGAGATTAAGTATACGTTTTCGGATTCACTTATATATCCTGGATATTTCAACTTTTGATAACTTCCCTGAAGAAGTCAGAACCAGACTTTGGTGCAAAAAGTTAGAATTGTTTTAATTTCAAACACGCTATGACTTTCACACGTATAAGTTATGTCTAGTGTTATAGTTTATAAACTTCTAATTCTTTGCAAAAATTTATGCCGTCTGATAATAGCAATCTAGAGATATTTCTATTCATTATTTGAAATCTGTGGAGCAGAAGAAGCTGAAGTGACGTTATGTGAATGAACATCTGTTGGCAAAAATATGAACCAGTAGGAAGAATTTCATTAAATTTTATATTAGCTGGGAAAATACGTTTACAGTTTCCTAAGAAATTTATACACTACTTTTATCTAAAAATTTCTCCCGATTTTTCGCAATAAAATTAAAGTTCAGTTGAATACTCACAAGTTATTTTGATCAAGAAAATTGTCATTGCAGATATTTTAAATGAGGTAACACTGTATCTTGCTGAGCGAATTAAATCTTAAATGGTGATCGTTTTGTAAGATGTCTCTGTTCGATTTCAGGTGTTTTAAATTTCACAATATTTTAAGCGTTAGCAACTCAGATTCTTTTCTTTTTCAATTAGGTTGTTATCAATTATTACTGACTTTTTATTTACTGCAGTGTCTAAACTTTTAAGAGAAGCCTCATCATGAAATCAACTTGCATTCATAACTTTGTTTGTGCAGTCTGGTAACCAATAATTTTAACAGAATGCTTTAGGATTTAAACAGTTGATCGGAATTTTAACTAGGCATATTTTACCTATTCAAGAAACTACGAAATTAAGTGAGGGGCAGACTTAACATAAAAACTTGTAAGTTGTTTACCAACGATCGTTTGATAGAGTTAGGGATGACTGTCTGCCATTTGCAGACATGAAAGTTAGGGAATTTAGTTATTATCATATAGACTATCTCGGATAGCTTTGGTTTGGCAGACTAGTATTGATACTGCGTGACGATTGAAACTGAGATGATAATTTGGACTGGGGTGGAATTCAAAGTAACGATCACCGGGCCTCCGGCCCGGTACTGTATTGTACCAACTCTTATGCTAGCCCTGATGGCTGACCAGGTTTTTATTTCACTTCAGTCACAAGGGGCTTTCCCAATAACCATATGAATTCGTTACGCGTTACCACCATTTCATCGTACACATACTGGCTACCCACAGTCAGGACTTCTAATCTCACTCTATATCTAACTGAATTAGAGGAGGGTAACACCATAATGAATATCATTTAGACTATCGGAGATAGACGTGGTTTGACAGACGATGAAGAGGTAGTAACGTGTTATGAATTCACATAGTAGTCAAATAAAAACCCTTGGTGATTGAAGTGAATTAAAAATTTGGTCAGCAGCTGGACCTTGTATCTGAGCTGGTGGAGCATAGAGCAGGAAACCCGGTTATCAGTGGGTCGAATCCGGCTATGTTCCATATTTTTACTTCACCTTCAATCATCACGCAGTATCAACTTAGTTATTGTTGACGTTATTTGAATTCATTTTCTATGCATCTTAAAGGTAGAGCTCTTTCATACTTTGTAATAACGATCCCAAAATACACTTGTAAACAGATGAATAAGTGGGTAAGTAGCTTGATAATATATATTTTTAAAGTTTGCATATGAGGTGTTTTTTCGCCTCTCAGTAATGAAAAGTAATGAAAGTTTTATACAAGCTTCAGTACTCTGAGTTGGTCATACATATATCTGAAATAGATACTTCCTGCCACTGTAAAGAATTGGTAGGTAAGACTAGCTGTCCGGAAGAAGACATTTTATAACTCATTTGCCGAAAATCCTTTCAGTTTTATACACACTGAATATGTGATCAAGTTACGCAGCATTTAATTAGGACAAATGCAGTATATTAGGGTGTTATTCTCAATAAATACTTTATTTCACCTTGTATGATAAAAATAGCTTTATTGTTCAGAGATCACAAATACAAGATCAACAGAAGCTACTAAATGACTCTGATGGATTTTAATTAGTCATAACGCTTAGTAAAGGATTACGTAGTTCTGCCAGTATGGATATACTGTGATATTTTAATTTCCACATTTCAATCAACATAAAAAAGCCTTTATCATTATTTTTCAAAATTGTTTTAATAAAGCCTATTTTTGAATCATTAGTTGACGGTATAAAGAATTTATTGGCATGTCTCAAGACACCGTATTTGCATATCATCAACATGAGAATGCATCTAAAACAAATATATATCGGATAAGCAAGCAAGCCGGACGTCTCAGCTTGGTTTTTATGTAATGTGGGGATATGTGATAATGATCCTTCAGCAGCTTCATCTACGAAAGGCTTTCATGATTTTCGCTTCCGCTAAACGGCTAAATTTGGTAGTCACCTCAGTATCGGTCAAGCAACAGAGTCACTTTGATGACACCAATCCAACGATTTCAATCAGTAGTATTGACAAGTGTTGTATACAAACATCAGCGACGTAATTAGTCCAAGCTTATGACTTACACTTACCGAGATTTCTTCACTCATATGGAAAAGTTGTGGGCCACAGTCCCCCTCACGACGTTAATGAAACAGTTTGCTCAACTCAGATTTCCAGACTTACTGACATCATCACTGTAGCGCCTCTATGGATGCCAACATCTAAGGGCATCATAGACCTGTTACTGGCCTATTCCGTGCAACCCAACTATCCGCTTGTTCTGCTAAGAAGTAAAAGCTGGCACCATACTCATCGAAGCATGACCACAATATTCCAAAAAGAAGCAATAGAAGCACTGCCCTGAAAAAGTACAGAAAACCAGACTACTACTTAGTAGATTAAAGTCCCATTTGTTGTCAGAATTAACTAAAAAAAATCACCCCACTAACTCAGAATATCCATGAATCTACCCTATCTGTCTAACAAACTATTTTGTTCTCCCTCAAACACTTACTAAATAACTGCTATCCGGGGCATCTTTTGCCTTTTCCTATACCTAAAAACCATAAAATGCAGTGCAGAAAATATTTTTCGCTTCGACTAGTTTTACCTGCCTTTAACTGAAGTTTACTTTTTATTTTAAATATATTTGCAATGAATATTTACATACAATGACGTTCTTAAGTTTTGTTCGTATTTAGAGCAAAATTAATGTGTCTGAACACATCAATTTTGAAATTATTTGAACAGTGATATGCTTTGAAATTGCTTAGAATAATATCAAGAATATCATTGTGTTTAAATATTCATTACAAATATATTCATAATAAAATTGATTCTTTCTACAATACACAAATTTTTCATAGATATACTGAAGTTAACTTCATCAGTTTGATTTAAAAGTACAGGAATGCATATGGAAAGTCTTTTAGTTACGGACAATTTCTTATTAATCAACGTATCAAATTAGAAGACAGAGTTTGAAGCGAATACGTATTTTCGGTAAATTCTCGTCAAGCTTTACATTTATATTTACAAATTATTCAGCATAGACAAATTAGATTTATCCACCAAAAACAATAGATAGAATGAAAATATGTCTGATAACTAATTTTTTTTAATCGAGAAATCATCTGTTAATTATGTTACTGTAAATGATTTTACTGTGAAAATATTCATATGGTTAAACAACTTTAGTGTGATTATCAATTTTAATGGAAAATTATTAAATAATTGAGTAAATCTCTGAAAGTTATCAACCTACAGTCAATAAAGGTTATCAGTAAAATGTTTTTCCCAATTCTCACGTTGGAACAATTCTTTAGAACTAGTAATGGATAGTGATTGGAAGTGGGATCCGGGACGAGCGCTTCCTCTTATTTGCGACTCGTCAGCTGGATGTACCTGTCTCCCAGTGAGCTATGCTGTTCCTTTTGGGACTCGAACTCATCACTAATATATAATTCAAACACAGGCATTGTCGAGGCATACGTACAGGAACCCATATGCCAAAAGAGACTCATAACTTCGGTCCACTCAACGACAGGATATACAAACAGCAATATAATTTTTTTAGAATGTTTGTGAGACTTCATGCTTTGTCTGTCAGACTTTGCCAGACTTGTCTTCATGTAATAGTGTGATGACAGAGCTTAAAGTTCTGCAAGTGGCTATTTTAAAACAGGTGACTGAAAATTCTGTTATGAACCAACTTTTCTTCACGAATATTTTACTTAAAAATCGCAACAAAACTGTTCTGTGGTAAACTGAAATTCTGTTCTCAGAATACATAAGTTGGACATCTTTCATTATGTGTTATAAATGAATCCTATCGAGTGTGAAATCATTTAAATCATTCGACTGACAATTGTTACTTAGGTTTGATTTACGTAACTTCTGTCATATAAACTGAAGAATCTTTTGTCAATTCATGATGAACAATTACATACATTTTGGCAGCACCACTGAAAATCAACATCCCTTGCAATTTTGTTCTATATGCATGAAGTTCGCTTAACAAATTAGTTCAAGGGAATCGTATTTGACATTTCCAATTAGGTAGTCGATTGAGTGTTATAAAATATGGTGGAACGCAGCAAGTACTTATCAATTCATATACTAGACAGCAGGCTACACCTTTTGCATGAAGAATATGACTGTGATAAATTGCTTAGATCTTGATGGGTAGATTACTGTTTGAAAGGATGATCCTTAGATGTATTACAGACTACCTTGGTCAGTGAACCATAGCTGCAGTTGAACAACTATTCTCACTACCAAACTTGAAAACATCTTGGACAAACTTTCAAGAATTACGTTATCAAGATAACTTCCATATTCTATATCTTAAAAAAACCGAAGACAACTACTTACAGTCTCAATCATTGAAGATAAACTCGAAATGAGGCTAAATTCATCCAAAAGATAATTTTAATCACTTTTATATCTGATAAACATTTGATATAGTTTTAGTTTTCATGGTCGCCTATGTTTTATAACCTCCATATATGCATAAAGAACTACGTTTGTTTCAATGTTTCGGGACTGCAGTCAACGTAGTGATATAATGTTGATTGTCCAACATTGATCCAAGTCTGTTGGTCAGGTTTGTAATGATGCAGTCAGGTTAGGCATGGCAGTGTTTGGTTGAAATCTATTTTGATGTCAGAAGTTAAGAATCAGTCATCAGGTAGCTATGCAGCTGGTTTTCATGCTTATATATACTCATCAGTATTCTGTATTTGCAGTCGTGAGCAAACACGTTATGTCGAATATCTGAATCCGTGCCTCCAGTCTTTCTAAAATCATAGACTGTACTGCTACAGAAATCAGTTCTACATACTTCGACTCCAACACTGTGATACAGGTTGGAATCTCTTTTGCCACACCAGCCTACAAAATTGCAGGAGCATACTGTCAAGAAAGACTAGAATGTAAGAAACTTATACCTTTCAGTTTCTTACGTTTGACCTTTTACGCCATATTTATTCGGTGTTCACATTATTTATTACTCCAGAGTACCCAATTTTAAGCTATCTAGTCCTGAGTGTTGACTGTATTCAATTGGTCATTTCATAATCTGATCACAAAGTTGGAAGACTCATTATCCCATGTTAGTTTGATAAAAGGTATCTAACAGGAAGTCCGGCTTGATCTAGGTTGCTTTCTTGCAATGCTCACATTACATTAAAAGTGTCTCAACATGTTTTGCTTGCTTAGCTTTTAAATGACGCATAAGACAATATGCAACTAAATGGAATCTATTATATATAACTAAGATGTTATAAGGATGTGAACAGTTAAACAAATATCAATGACTTTTTATATTTAACTGTGGAAAACATTTAGGTCAAATGAAACACTAATTCGGTTGCTCTGAATCTGTATTTTTATGGCGATGAAATCAATGAGACTGTATTATTTTGGTCAGTAAACATAGGAATTTTACAGTAATGCAGTTAATACATTTCTGTTGACACTCATTTACATTCTGAAAAGCATATTTGGTAATAGCCTTTTGAAGTTGACAAACTGCATAAAACTATATTGGATAGAATAGATACAATTTTCATCAGCTTCAGGTCTAAGAATAACAACCAACACTCAACCTTTAGAAATTCGTAAAAATATTACGCTTCTAATACTAAGTTCATACCGCTATTAATATCAAAGAAAATGTTCACAATCAAATAAAGAGAATACTGTAAAAGCCTCACTATACAACTCAAAACTTAAATTAAATATTAGGGATTTGATGATAAACTTACAAGTTTATCGTTTCACTGGCTAAATGTAATCTTAATTCTTGTCTATCAAATTTAGACGACTGTTTAATTTTAGACAGATAATTTTTATATTTCAGTGCTAAAGTTTTACTATGAAAATTCTTATAGTCCAGTCTACGTGAAGTATTCATATTCACTCTATGATGAGGGATTCCATCCAATAAACTGTCCAGATGACTTGAATCATCCATTGAGTCAAATGAATCCAACATTTCGTCTAAATGACTACAACTAAATGATGAATCTGATGTTTTGTATACACCAATGTTTAATGAAATCTTTTTTTCACTGGGTACTGTCAAAAAACTTTGTAATTGATAATTTTTGTACGATGAAGCTGATGGTTTCAAATGCTTTTGCTTAAAATTGACATCAGTTAAATGAATAAGATTGGATTTGAGATGGTAGTTTGGGATAACTCTAGCTGTTTCGTGATCTATAGGATTTTGAAAAATTTTTATACGTGAATGGTTAGAAGTATTTGAATTAAAAGATGATATTTGTTTCTGACAGTTGCCTTCACATTCAAAGTCATGGGATAATGAGTTTTTAGAAACTTTACAGAACTTGCTGCATAAATTAATACATTTTATGAATTTTATAGATGAAGCTAAGTATCCACAACGTAGATGTTTGGTGTAGTGATAAGAGTGACTAGAGTTTGATGTTTTGTGATGCAGAATTATTAGTATCAGACAAAAAGTCCAAAGACCTGATAAGGATATTATTATTAAAATAATTTCCATTTGCATTTTAAAGTATTGTGATATGCTTTTCGAAAGTCAATAATTTTCGCGGACTAAAATCTAATTCATTCATAGCTTGAGGTATAAATATTATATTCCATTCTTTTTAATAAATATAACTTGGGGAAGAATATGCTACGACGAACAGTGAATAAAGTTTGGAATTTTGATTGGTGGGTAATTTCAACCAATGATGAATTAAATAATACAAACCATTTCATAGTTCGAATGTGAACTTAATTACATAACTTTGTAAGCTACTGCTAAACCATGAAAAGAAACTTATTTTCGTACAAAATCCGTACCATTCTATTAAGTTATTAACTTACAAGTAAATTCACCATTGTTTTTGAATACTGAAATGTGTAGGTTACAGAAGAGGAAAAAAATAAATTTGTCTCCTAATGCGTTAAAGGTTATATAATCTCATGGTAAACTAAATAAATCTGTCGAAAAAATATTCACCACCGACAAGACTTTTTATCAGCTTCATAGCTAATCCACTACTGACACACCGAATGACTGTTTACTTAACAATGATAGCCAGTTTAGTGTGTATCTATAAGTGCTCCTGGACCATACTCAGTGTGCTTCATTCATCCGTGCTAGTGAACATACATTAGCCTACTTAGGGAAATGAGTGACAAAATGCACTTATATTGAATCTCCCTCTTTACTAAATACTAAGCAACAAACCAAGTTAGAAAAATGTCTTTTCCGTGATTTATCGTGTTCCTGCAATCTATTAAACGGAGGTACCACTACTTCTCATGTCTGGGGTAATAGCTGTGAATATAAGGATAAAGAAACCTTTTGTATGTATTCTAAATAAATATCTTCATCTGCTTTGTTGATCCTGACCTCCAACGAAGTCAGGGTATACCTTACCAACATTCTTACCGTGTACTTGGAATTATTGGCTTTTTTTACTTGATCTTCCTCATTTCATTGTTAAAATTTTGTTTTCACGCTTTGATAACTTTCTGACTTTGTTTATCAATACTAGTACTTATAGTCATTTCAACCTTTACCTTACACTTCATATATTCTATTTCGTCATTTAGTTACTGCTTTCATACGATTTTAATTTTTAACTGAATATTATTCACCGCCAGATGATGCTTATTTGTTCCTGAATGAACAGATATTCTTCAGATGTATGTATATGTAAGTGAATCATTATCTTTAGGTTTTTCTCTCTTAATATGGTGTTTATTCTGTTCAAATTGATTACATTTCCAAACTGACAATAGAATGATTATCATCCCACTTTCGAAGATTTGCATCCAGTCGATTTACTACTTATTTATTCTTAACAATCACATTTTCTCTTAAGAAATAATTTTACTGTAAGTTTTATATAAGCTATTATATTTCCCCTACTTTCATGGATTTATAACTTCAGAGACTAAATAGGAACTTATCGAAAGCACTTCCCTTACATTGTTTTTCTTCTTGAGGCAACAGGGAAGATTCTTCACCCAAGATGATGATGATAACTATTCATTGTTGTTCAAGCTTTGAAACTTATTATGTAACACTTCTTCACCAAGTTAGGAAACTCCATCAGCATTTACTTCACCTAGAGTGAAACTCTATCAAGTTACATAAATATTTATCGAAAAGATTGGCTGACATTCATTGTTATTCGTCAGTGGCTAGAGATGATTTGTCCTTCTTTCCTACCACAGGCTGACCTCTATAACTGTTTTTATCATTTGACCGATACTGTTGACCAAATGCTTGGTTATTAAGTATCTTAATTGATTTCTAGTTGAATGATCCCTTCTTACTAGTGCGTATTTAAAATAAATGGCCACTTGTCTGCTGATTTGCATTCTATTGGAGGATTATGCTACCAGGAGTTCTCTTGAAGTTTTTAAACTTGCTTATTGTACTTTTCCACTTTTTCTCAACGAAGGTTTTTGTTGTACCCACCCACATCCCTCTACATCAATGGGGATATATCTTACCATTTAACTGCAAGTTGGTGCTCAGGAATTCTGAGTTTGCAGTTAATAAGTGCTATGAAACGAGTTGATTTTTAACCTCTCATTCTAAACATAATTTCGAGTCAAATTAGGTAGCATACACAGCGTTCGACGGAAACCATCAGCTATCCACTAGTAGAGCAGCTCAGTTTGCTTATGTTACCGTTAACTAGCAGGCTGTAGGAAACCGATAGCATTTTCGCCGCATTCGCTTTTATCAAGCTATTATTCACCCAACGTATTTTCTCAAACCAGATGCTGGTTCCAGATGTTGTTACCTACTTTCAACTTTAAGATTACATACAAATTGACGTATGTTGTTAGAAAATCATATAGAAAATTCACCAACCGGCAGCGTTTTATCTTTTTATTCTACAGTTTCTTCTGGAGTGAAACTACTAGCATTATTCTTCCTGAGACTGGTTAAAAATAAATCAAATTTGGAAAACGTATGTTTCAACTTTGGATGTAGTTTTTATCAACAAGATAGTCATCCTCCCAAATTTAAAGAATGACTTGTAAAGAACAAGCAGATTGCTACATCTGCTTAGAATCTCAGTATCACATATCTTATGAAAATCGAAAGTTTCACTCAACAAAGAAGAAGTGATCAAAGTGATCTAGCGTAAAACCATTAAAATAACTGCGAAAATCACTGTATAGCAAAACCAAGTATACCAGTATTAAAACGCTTGCACGAATGCAAGCTGTCATTGTATGAACAGTTGTTTCTCACTACACCTGAGGGTTTCCACAAACTTTCTGGAAGATTAGCACTCGGAAAACTTCGAAATGACATACCACTTTGGCCTATTAGTAGTAAACAAACCTATTCGAAGAAAATGTTAAGCAGGAATTAACCGATCCAAATACAGAGAAACTCTCAAGGGAATCGAAGAGGAGATCACCAACCAAGTAGATCAAGATAACTGAAGTATACTTAAGCACACCCTTGAAAATGTGCACCTCTTCATTAGAAGCCATTAAGACAAGCATGACGAAAAACACCCCATTAGTTAAACCGAATAGTGTAAAGGATTTGCCTCAGTTGCTATAGGGTCAACCAAATGGATTAAACTGACGTTCATCGTTCCCTTCAAACAAAAAAGGACCTACCAATTAAAATAAAACCGTCTCAATCTATTGCATGCAAACAAAAGACGCAACCTACTACACAGTTTCACACATTTCAAAAAAATCAAGCAAAGTTTCAGACACTCAGGCTCACTACAAGCCCATACACTAACCAGTCAACTTATAAGGATAGATTAAGGTAAAGTGGGATGGAATAAATAGTCATGTCAATAACCGCCTACGTCACTTCCTTGTGAAATGTTGATACTTAGTATAACATTAAAATGCATTCAAATAAAAAACCAGCCCATAGAAGAGCTCATGCAGCAAGAGTTAGGGGTTCTGCAAAACACTCATTGTATGAGGATTCATAAAAAAAAGTGTAACTCAAATGTGTTATTTTGCCACGACTTATGTGGATCAAAATCGTTTAAGCAGTACACATAATGCATTACCTCTGCCTGAATTTTCAGTACCAAACTTCAAAAGATTTTGAGCTTTCTGCCGATAGCCTCGAACTAACTAACATCCATCAAACTGCACCGACATTACCAGTCTCTACATTGTAAGATGATTATACTAATTTAGTCATCGTTCAGGACTAGGAAGCATGGGATTAACTACTGAGCACAAACAATTCAGTGTGTCTAATCCAGTCCAACAGGAGAGAGCTCGTATAGATGACTGGTAGCATGACTGACTGCAACAGCAGGTGGTGCGAATTAGAATCACAAAGGGTACATGAGTTCTATCAACGTTTGCTGATGAGTGTCAATAAGTGCGAAAAATAGGTCTTAGGTTTCCTATCGATCGACTCCAACCCAGTCGGATTCTGTTTCACCTGGAAAATACACTTAAGTCTCTGACGTGGTATATACCTAGTTGTGTCATTCCGCAGACAAGCTCCAAATCCTGCACAGAACAACTTTAAATTTGGCCAATGAGAGCTCACCAACCTACTGATTGCTCCGGTCCCCAAACGTGTTTTATCACATTTAGTGTTTCAATCACACCCCGTCTAGTGAACAAACATCTTTAATAATTATTCAAATTGGTTCTCAACTTATGAAATGGTTTTCCAATGAACGCGGTTTGTTTTGACATTTGAGAATTATTACATTGCTCTGATAGACCTCAATAAGTTACATAATGTGTACAAAAGACAATTAATATAAAATCCTAAACTTCTAGATTGTGTATGAAAATATATTTGCAAATTATTATCATTATTTGTCCTTTGAGTTCCTAATGGAACATAGGGCTTCAGTAGCACTTCGCCATTCCACTCTCTTCTCTGCAGTCTATTCAACCTGGCTACACAACTCCCCACAAGCTTTCATTTCTTCCTCACACCATCTCCTCCATATCACACTCGGCTCAGATGCCCAACTCGCGGTTTCCCCTTTGGCTTCCACTGACAGACTGGCCTGGCGTGTAATATCCCCAGTCGGCCGTCTCAGTGTATTTCCAGTCCACCTCCACTTTCTCCTGTATATTTGTTGGGCAATGAGTTCTTTGTTGGTTCGTTGCCAGAGTGAGTTCCTCGTTGCTAATTTTTCTGGCCATCTGATCTTCAGTATCGAGCGTAGGCAGTTGTTGATGAACGTCTGTAGTTTGTTGGAAATCCCTTTCGTAACGCACCAAGTCTCTCAACCACCACATGGAAGCACTGACTTGACTGAATTGGTGTTGAAAATCCGGATCTACTTCTTTGTGCTGAGAGCAGAAGAACCCCATAATGGTTTCAGGCTATGAAAATCTGTCTTGCATTTCCGATCCTAGTTTTCCCATCCTCGTCTGTACAGCCACCACTAACTGTTATTGAAACGATGCTGCCTAGGTAGGTAGGTGAAAGAGACTACTTCCTCCAGATTTCTACCGTTGATGGTAATTGGAGCATGTTGTTGCTGTTGTCGTTGACTGGGTATCCTCATTACCTCAATCCTCTCTACGTTCACCTGAAGTCCCGTAATCGCCGGCCTGCATCTTCTGTCAAATTGTTAGTATTCATCTGTAGATATCTGAGTCTGCCCGACATTAGACAATAGATTTAAATCATCATCTGAAAAATTCATGGTTATACAATCCGGATCAGAGAATACACAGTTAAAATCTTCAATTCAATTTCTTGTTCTCACTTTACTCATTAATTAGAACACTGTTATCTGCGGAATTAGACAGTCAACTTTAATACTGTTGGTTATGTATCACAAATGAGAGTTTATTGTGAATATCGACCCAGAGGTTATCATTATAGAAAGATTGCTTCATTTCAAATATGAATGCATTCAGCTAATTTTACTCATTGCTTTTACTTCCTTAACTCAAAATTAATTTAAACACTACCTTTTTCAATAATTTTGCTGCGAGAAAGTTAAACACATAGATCAAAGTTCGCATTTGGAACACAGAAACTACCATTAATTCGACTAATCGTGAACGTGTGGAAATGAGAAAACACTGATACAGAAATTGTCAAACTGAGTCGATATATCATTATAACCTGTAAAAACGTCCTCAACAATAGTACAACAAGCTTGGAGGGACGATACCAGACTCATAATATTATTTTTTGTCTCTTGGCTTCCCAGTGGAACATAGAGCTTCAGTAGCACGTCTGCATTCCGCTCTGTTCTACGCAGGCTTTTGAACCTGGTTCCACGACTGCCCACAAGCTTTCATTTCTTCCTCACACCATCTCCTCCATGTCACCCTCAGCTCAGATGGCTAGCTCGTCGTTTCCCCTTTGGCTTCCACTCGACAGACTGGCCTGGCGTATGATGTCCGCAATCGACCTTCTCAGTGTATGTCCCATCCAATCCATCTCCACTTCCTCCTGCATAATTGTTGAAAGATGCGTTCCTGGTTGGTTCGTTGCAGGCCACAGTTTCTTGTCGCTTATGTTTCTGGTCATCTATATGATCTTCAGTATCAAGCGTAGACAACTGTTGATGTATGTCTGTAGTTGTTGGAAATGCTCTTTGCAACACACTAAGTCTCTGAACCATACAACAGTAGAATCATTGACTTACTTGAAATCAGTGTTGAAAACTCGGGTATTGTTCTTTATACTGAGTATGGTACATCTCCACAGTGATTTCAGACTAATGAAGGCCTGTCTTAGTATCTTTCTGATCCCGCCTTTGATGTCCTCATCTGTGCCGCCAGCGCCACCTGCAATTCAAGCGATACCTGCCTAGGTAGGTAGGTAGGTAGGTGAAAGAGACTACTTCTCCAGATATCTCCCATTCATAAGGATTGGTGCTTCTTGTTATCGTTTGGGTAACCTCATCAACTCAGTCCTCTCTACGTTCACCTGAAGTCCCGTCTTCGCCGAACTGCCTCTTCTGTCAAATTGTTAGTTCTCACCTGTAGATATTCCACTTTGTGCGAAATAAGATATAAATCATCAACGGATAAATCTAAATCCTAATCTACAGTCTTTTCATAGGTCCAGTCGGAGTATATCCACAGTCGATCGATCCACACAGTCTGTTGCTTGATCCAATCCAGTCCGGTCAACCACAATCAAGATGATGATGGGTGATAGTAGGCAGCCTTGTCTTACTCCTTCCTGTCTTCACTTCACCTCAAAGGCGTCACTCAGCTTTCCATTGGGAATCACTTGGTATGTGGTGTCGTTGTATAGCTGTTGAATGAGGTTGATAAATGTTTGTGACACTCGGACTGTAATATTGAAGCAATTGCCTGTCAAATTACCTCTCGGTCATCGCTGTCGAATACCATTTCAAAATCGATGAAGTTGAGGTGTGGTGGAGTTGACTGCCCTTCTATTCTCTGTTGTACGATGATGGTTAGCGTAGCGTTGCAATTGGTCGGCACATGGTTTGTTCTTCGTGAAGCCAGCCAGTCAGCCAGCCAGCCAGCCAGCTAGCCAGCTAGCCTGTTCCGGTCTTAGTCCAGATTAACCCAGAGCATTTCTCAGTCTCTGCAAGATGATACGGTTAAATATTTTACTTGGGGTGGACAGGGGTGGAGCATGATTCTGCACCACTTCTCTCAAACACTTAGCTTATGTCACCCTACCCTACTTTGAAAGTGTTTCACAATGTAGCCCTTCTTCTTCCAATCGACAGATTAGCTGGCACCTTTCCTTCCTTCATTTCAAACAATCTGCACTAGTGTGTGAACGTGTCCACTGTTGTCTCTGCGTCATTTTACAGTGTTTCAGGAGGAGTTCCACCTACTCCTGCTGCTATCCCAGCTTTCAGTAAATTTGTGGCGTTCAGGATTTCACTTGTGCTTCTGTCGGTGGGCTTGTGTTAACTGGTGGTTGTGTGTCTGTGCTGCTGGCTGTATTCGTGGACGAGATGCAGGTGGTGGTGTTGGTTGTGGTGGTCGATTCGAAAGCTTTTCCAAGTGGTCCTCTGCTTCTCCTTATTGGTAACTAAGTTCCCTCACGATATTTCATTGACTCCATCTGTGTTGATCGCTCCCTCCCCCTCCCTTGATAGCAACCTGGTCATTTCCTACAATGTTGTCAGGTCTCCATCTCTCCTACCTGCAACCTGTTCTCCTCCACATGCAGGCGTGTCGTAGAAGTGTGTTCTGTCTTTCCGTGCACTCTGCACTGCACTGCACTCCACTACACTGCACTACACTACACTACACTGCAATGCAATGCAGTGCAATGCACTCCACTGGTTCATCTTCTGATTCAACATCACCATCTTCCTCTACCTCCACTATCAGCTCCCATGTGTCCGTCCAGATCCATTCCTCGTCTTGTATCTCCTTCTTCTTTCCTCATACGGTTGTGCAGATTTCTCCCAATGTCTCTTCCACACAGTTCCAGTGTTCCCCCAAGCAGGCTTCTTCATGGATGATGCTGAATATCTCACATTCTTTCCTGATGGCTGACGTGAAGATGCTCTTTGTAGTTTCATCCTTCTGTTTCTGTTCTGGGTACTGAACTTCAACTTTGGTCTATCACCAACTTCTTCGAAGGCATTCAACTTGATTTGGAAGACAGGTCCCTTACACTAGATAGTGGTGAATGGTGTGAAACTATATCTGCTCCCCTTCTCCACCTGATCTGATCCTGTGTCCAGTAGACTGACTGTGTCTCCATTTCCGTCACACTGAGATGAAGTCGATCTGCTTTCACTGTGTCCGGTGTCTGGTGAAATCAAATCCATATCGCTGCCTTGTGAATCTCCTTGTGTTTGTTTGTACACACTCCCTCCAACCACCAAATCGTTGAATGCGCAAAAATCTGCAAACAGTTCTCCATTCTCATTTACCATTTCACCGAGTGCCTCTCGATCAATGATTGGGTCTCTTCCTGTGTTGTCCACTCCCAGTTTGGCATTCATGTCACCCACCCATTAGAATGAATTTTGATGTCGCCAACTGGGGTTCAGTCTTGTCTATTACTGATTGCAGTCATCTGTAGAATTCCTCCTCCTTCTCTTCATCTGCATTATTTGTAGGTGCATAGTAGCGTAGCATTGAGTGATTGTGACCTTCCTTCCTTCCTTCCTTTTGAGTTGAATCCATCTTGCTGTCATGATCCTGATCCTGCAGGAGGAGATTTGTTCCCACTGCATGTGCCAGAGCCTTCGATGCTCTTGAGGACATCACGATAGTCACTCGTAAGCTCAGTGTGCTCGTGGTTATCGTCTGGGTGACAATATATGAGTAGATTACTGACTCTCCAGTTGACAGTTTGGAGAGTCCACTTCCATTCCATCTGCTGATTCCTCACAGATTCCCTGCCTAGCACTTCGACGCCATATCTTCTCATTTCTTTTCCAATCTGTGCAGCCTTGTCAGTTAGCTTCAAATCATGTGACGACACTCCACCTCCACATCCCTACTTTTGCTTTCATCTGGAGAGAGGAGACAGATTAGCCGATTGGCTTCCCGAAGACAGGCTTTCACCAACTGGCATCATTTCGCCTATCTGACTCCAGCGAGGAGTAAGTTTAATCATATTTGTTATATTTACTTTGTGCTTTGAAGTCTCTTTAGCGATTGGATTGTTTTTCTGGGGTGGGGTTGCAATCGTTATGCCCAACCTTCCTTCTATATTCAGGCTTAGGACCAGTTAGTGACTAGTGAACTAGTTAACTTGACAAGGTCCACATTAAAACCAATATGTAATTGTCGATTTTTTTTCGCAATAAAGTGCAATTTTGAGTGATAAAAATTCATCCAGAAACCCTAATTGATATTAATACCGAAGAACTAATTCGAGGTCATAATGACACTAAAATTCCATGATAGTGTTGAATTTATTCAACTCGAATCAGTCAGACAGTGAACAATTGACTTGCACAGCAAAGATGAATAAGTCCCTCTAAATTCGATGCGATGTGCTCCTGGACGTTTCATCAGTATTTACTTCAAACAGGAGAGAAACACTAATAAACTGTTTATATAATTGTGAAACATATTTGATAATATTCAACGTTATTGGTCCGCGGGTTGACTTGATCTGTCCCCTGTTTTTATTATTGGCTGACCTTTTTAGATGTTATTATCCTTTGATCTATGCTACTGACCATATTTCTGATCAGTAGTAAACTTGGTTGATTTCCAGTGTACTGATCCTTTCTTATCAGGCAACATATTGTATTAGTGTCCACCTGTCCGTTGGCTGCCATTTGATTGGAGTACTATTCTCACAGGAATTCTCTTATCGTTCAAGAACTAGCCTCAGGGTTCGAAGAACACAAAGAGGTTTATATTCTCATCCTTAGCTATAAACCACTACTATCTCATACCTGAAGGTGTCATATTTCATATTGACTGTGTATAAAATTATGACTTGTACAGAAGTAGGAAACTGATTCTTAGTTAAATGTCACTGATTTATTTGCACTGTTTGTTGCTTCAGTAAATATTTTTCATATATTTCATTGAAAAATCTGTAGGGTTTGGATACACACTTCATACTATGATGAAAAATGTGAACTTTGATTCCATTTGATTCCCTTCCTATCTACGCTGCACCCTTGATTATGCGTTAATCGAAATGTTATTGTGTTTCACATATAACATTCTAAAAATGAACATCTGTTCAGTAACATTCCTTTGCGGAATCTACAACATTCGACGCAAAAGAAGTTATTATTCTGTAATCACAGATTACACTAGTGTTCACCATATACAGAAAGAAAATACAGGATGCGATTAAAGTTTTTTTGAAAATGTGACAAGGATTTGTTTTTTCTCGGATATCAAACCCACTGCAAAGGAATTATGTTAATCTTAATATCTTAATCTTTAAAAATAATCTTATGCTCTCAAAACTGAGACTGCAAAGGCATATGATTCTCAAAATCATCTTGAAAAATAACGCCTTGGAAAAGCTATATCGAAAGATGCCCTTTTGCGCAACAGAGTGTAAAAATAACTTCATATTTTCCAATTTTAAAATTCTTAACACCTTTCAAAAGCTCACAATGTAAAAATAACGCCTGACAACCATATGACTACTGTATAAAATTGAAGTAGAATTCTTCTACCAGAATCGATAAAAAGAAATCAGACATAAAATAAACTTATCTCTGATACACTTTTTCTATCAACTCAGTTAAAAAGGAACTACGTAAGAATTATGTCCAACTTTACCTACAACAGAATAATTTTCACCTTGCAGACAATGTTTCGCACGTATATCTCTGCTGTTTTATCAATGAAAACGTTTAGGTAACAAAACTTAACCATTTCCGTCATGTTACGACACTTGAGTATACTAACATATTTTTGATCTTGATTTATTATTGTTCTGACCAAGTAAAATAGAAAAATGTTAGTAGGGGAAACCTATTTTTATTTCTGCATGCCTTACAAAAACGCTTACCGTAAGAAACATTTTAATCCGGTTTTCCTACATTCTTTGAAGTTGCCGTCTTAACAATACAGTGAACTAGAGACATGTTTCAGTTTCAATGCAATCAGAAACTCCAGTAAGCATCATATTTAATTTAGTGGAAAAGAGCAGATAAAATTTCATATCAGAGTGTTTATTTGATGCAGCACAAAATGATACAGTAAAAATTACTTGATGAAGTTTTCAGCAAAATTTAATGCTCATATTCATATCAAAGTCACTTTGAGTCCCTGTGTGTTGTATGGAATAAACAACTCACTATGCAATAAAATTCTACCACAGTGCTCACGTTTTTCCTTTACATTACGACAATGCGGTTCTCCTACATCATCAAAACACCGCCTTCTAACCATGTGTTCCCCAAAATTACCAAACCTGTAGAAAGATCAGTAGTATATATCGGAACTGCTCCAAATTTGCTGTCTGAAAAACTTACCATCTATTTTAATATTTGCACATACCCATGAAGATTTCATAGCTATGCAGTCGTGTAGTAAGTATAAGTAATAAATCTTCCTGTTCACTTATCGCTCTGCTTCCAAACACTCATAAAGAGCAGGAAATCTTTAGTGAATAAGTCTTCCTTGCATTACAAACATAATAAACATGAAAATACGTCTTGTTAAAGACCTTGAAAGCCATCGACTTATCATTTATGATAAACGTTTATTAAATATGAAATCAATGGAATTCATTTCATTGGCAAACAGCCATTTTACTTTGTTGTCAAATGTTGTGTTCAAATTCCGACCACCGACAACTTCAAGGTCATAACACTAAAAAGGCTGCTTCTTTGCAATAGCTTAAAGGAACTTATTTAGTGATGACAATTATCAATTGAAACTATAAGAATTGTCAAATCATAATTTGAATAATTCATATTTCGTAAGTTATTTTTATAGGAATTCAACTTCTAGTCATTAAATTGTCTATACCTCATACTCCTTAGTGTTTTGATGAACTATTGTTATAAATAATCATGGTTAATATTAATGATAACTGCTTTATTCCAGCATGGAATATTTCAACAAATTTACTTTCCGTACAACATTTCCAAAAGAAACAATCATTATGTCTGCATAGTGAAACAAGTAGCTTATGTTACATTAGCACCTGTTCTCCATTCAGAAATTAACACAAAATCAACTGTAATTTTAATGGTGACAGTTCAGTCAAGCAGCCAGCATAGAAATTCACAATCCCACACAAGTATCATAGAAACAGTGATGTGGTATGTTTTTGAGTCTTAACAAATCGATTTCCAACTTGTGTAACACTTTTTTCATTGTTTTATTCTTAGCTTGTGAAATGAAAGTTCGAAAACATTTTGAAAACATGCTAGAGTACACGATGTTTTCAAAAGTCATCTAAAAGATTAAAATAAACTGAAAGGGAAGAATCTGATAGAATTTACTCAGGGGAGAGTTTCTTGCTAGCTCAAGATTTAAGCAGCCCGTCTTAGCGCGCGATCGACTGCACAACATATGATCATATCAATCAGTAAAGGAGAATATATTGTGTATATCTTTGAAAAGACAACATGAAATAAAACTGAGGTAAATGGAACACTATTATGACGTTAGAGCTTTTAGTTTCCAAGAGAGATGACAAGTCTCTCTGAAGATCATTATACGCCGTTACTATGGAATTGTACAGCCGCACTGCAACCTGAAATCCATCTAACATTTTCATCTAGTAAGTGGAATATATCTTGATCAGTCGTCTTAATTTTCTCTTTATGTTATCATTATTATGAAAACAGTCAACTAAGTTTATGACATATATGCAATTATGAAAAAGTAGATCAGGAGTGTAAACTTCGATTCAGAAAAAAGCCTAATACCGTAATTAATTATCTTGGTTATTCATTGGGGATATCTATAGTGTTCAGATACCACATTAGTTATTTTTAAGAAACTCTTTCCATTTCAATAAACTCTGACTGAACTCATTATACATCTAGTTATTTTTTGACGTGTATAAATGAAAGAAATCAGGTTGTATTATGCGGAACATATTGCTTCTCAAGTCAGCATTATTTAAGTTGCCAAGGAAATCAACCAGTACAGAGATCGATGAATAATTATCATATTCCAGATTAACTTGAAAAACCCTCATGCCTATTCATCTAACAAGTACTGCCGGTAATGGTAAATGGAAGATTGAAAAAAACCAATATTTCTAACTTTTAGCTGAATATTTGATCATGTAATCGATGTTCTCCAACACTAGCAAGGCTTCCTAGTTCATGTTGTGCTCTTGTTGAACTATTCAGTAAGCAGCGACCGTTAGATGTTCACTATTCTCAGTATTACATCACTACACACTAAGTACTCTTAGATTTCAATATTTTAATTTTCTTTACCTTCATGGTTTCCAAGAAGTGGAGATGGATTGGGCATACACTGAGAAGGTCGACTGTGGACATCACGCATCAGGCCAGTTACTCGAGTGGAACCCAGATGGGAAGCGATCAGTTGGGCGTCGGTGTCGAGGGTGACATGGAGGAGATGGTGTGAGGAGTAAATGAGAGTTTGTGGGTTGTCGTGGAGCCAGGCTGGAAAGATTTCAGAGAACAGAGTGGAATGGAGACGTGCTACAGAATCGGTTTGTTCCATTAGGAACCCAAGGGACATATAATAATATATAATATAATAATTTCCATAAACATCAGGGAGCACATAATACAATAAATCTATTCATTTTCGTTGTAAAAATCAAACCGCCTTAGAAAATCATATCTTTAGAAGACTTCAGATTACCAAGTATTTATCTTCTTAAGATAATATTCCATTTTTAAAAATATTTGACTTCCACTGTTAATTTTCATTACACTGTAGTTAGAAGTCTCCATTGCATAGTTGAGGGAGGAGGACACTTTCACCTTCAAAAGACAAGAGCAATATCCACTCAAACCTCTCAAAACATGGCAGAATGGAATAAATTCATTCTAATTATTTGTGATGACTGCAGATGGTTAATGAATCCCAGTTTGATACAATCAAGTCACCGAACATTTTTGTGCAGAAAATTGATTGGAAAATGTACCACGAAGGTCTACATATTTTCGTGATTTTTCGGGCATGTTTTAAGAATTCTGGAATGTAGTTCAACTTTGGTTTCCTTCTGACTTGAATTCAACATGTTATTAATCACTATGTATTTACTGATATCGTCTTCATTATCAACAGACATCTGTATATTTTTAGTCTGGACCCTTTAGTCTCATTTTACAGCAGAAGGCTAAGAAATATACACGAAGACCGCCTTGATGCTTCGAACATCAAGCAGTTTTAAAGCGGCAGATGCATTTGAGGTTGATATGAAGTGGGTATTTGTTCACCTTTGATTGCAACAACAGACTATGCTTTCAATATTAACAGATTAGTTAGGCAACTGGATCCTTTTTACTTACTTAGTGCAGCGTTCAGTATGCATTTTCTTAAACAGTATTTTAGTCACCAAGGAAGGCGAATTGTAAGACATCATCCGTTTTTGCTATCTTCTAGCGTTTTGCTCTCTTCATATAAGACTCCCGATGTTTAGCAAGTTTTTATGGATACTGATAAGTATCAACAGTGGATAGATTTTCCTTAAGTTTCTTTTTCTGAGTACAGCTTAAATTTAATTTCTAATTCGGAGAATATAAACTTTCGAAGTCCAAATTTAGTCATCTTTCGGTGAAAATATCTTGGAATTGTGAAATCTCTGTCAAATCCATCACCAGTATATGAGAAAAATAACATATTATTACGCTCATACTCTATTTTAAATTTCACATTAGCAAAAATGTCATTGAAAAGATTAATTATATATCCTGGTTATCTTTGGGACAGCTGCAAATGATACATGTATCATCATCTGTCTCACTTAGTAAACGCTTCATCTTTGAATGCTTCAGGCTGAATGTGAATATATACATAAACCACAGTTGAACTTGAGATTCCCAAACAGACTTTATCAATTTTTCGAAATGTGACATTACTGAGCTGAGTTTATTTAGTATACTCTAGTAACAACTATTTCAAATTAGTCTCTTATAAAGGAATAAGATTTGAATGCTGACATTAAGTATGATTTCTTCCAATGAGATCCTTGAAAGCAAACCTGTCATGTGTAACTGCATTATAATTTTATTCGAAATATTGATGTTCTCTACCGTCTGAGCAAATAAGGAAGTGTCTTTTAAACCAAAAACAGCTAACATGGCGTGAATTGGCCCCAGGTGTTTTGCTAACTATTGGGGCACCTTGTGGAGCATCCAACTGACTATTGGTCACGCAAAAAAATGTAGTATTTTGCACCTCTGATAATTCATATAAGTAGTGGAACCTCAACCCTGAAGTTTTCACAGAAAAAAGCACAAAGTTGTCGACAGAATCCATTCTCAAGAGTGCTACTTATTTTTTGGCAGTACAACTTGACGTTAATTCAATGAAATCTCTATTCGGATGTTCGTATCAGAATGTTGATATTATTACCGACTTTCTTTTACCCTACTGATTACTGTTCACCACAAAATGAATGAAAAGTTTCTTTAAATCAGACAAACTTTTATATCCTTCACTTTGTTTCAAACTTCACCTTTATCAGAATTCTGTTCATCTTACTTTTCTCACATTCAAAAGTGCGATATGCGATATACGACGTCAGTTGAAAATAAATGGCTAATGACAGATCCAACTCACCACTGAATCCACTCTTTCAAAAATACTCAACAAATATTCCCAATAATGGTTAATCTTTACCTCACATCTCCAGTGATCCACTCTGGGTTGATCACCTGTTTTGTTCGTTGTCTGTGTTACTTGCTGTTTGATCGTGCTAATAATTTCATGTCAGTATCAGGAAAGTGTTCTGTCTTTCCGTGCACTCTTCCTCACTTCTGTGTCCAGTGTAGTGTTTTATAGGTTGTGTTCAGTTCCTCTTCTACTTGTTCATCTCTGCATTGCACTGCACTGCACTACACTACACTACACTGCAATGCAATGCAATGCAATGCACTCCACTGGTTCATCTTCTGATTCAACATCACCATCTTCCTCTACCTCCACTATCAGCTCCCATGTGTCCGTCCAGATCCATTCCTCGTCTTGTATCTCCTTCTTCTTTCCTCATACGTTGTGCAGATTCCTTCCAATGTCTCTTCCACACAGTTCCAGTGTTCCCCCAAGTAGGCTTCCGCATGGATGGTGCTGAATATCTCACATTCTTTCCTGATGGCTGACGTGAAGATGCTCTTTGTAGTTTCATCCTTCTGTTTCTGTTCTGGGTACTGAACTTCAACTGTGGTCTATCACCAACTTCTTCGAAGACATTCAACTTGATCTGGAAGACAGGTCCCTTACACTAGATAGTGGTGAATGGTGTGAAACTATATCTGCTCCCCTCCTCCACCTGATCTGGTCCTGTGTCCAGTAGACTGGCTGTGTCTCCGTTTCCGTCACACTGAGATGAAGTCGATCTGCTTTTCACTGTGTCCGGTGTCTGGTGAAATCAAATCCATATCGCTGCCTTGTGGATCTCCTTGTGTTTGTTTGTACACACTCCCTCCAACCACCAAATCGTTGAATGCGCAGAAATCTGCAAACAGTTCTCCATTCTCATTTACCATTTCACCGAGTGCCTCTCGATCAATGATTGGATCTCTTCCTGTGTTGTCCACTCCCAGTTTGGCATTCATGTCACCCCACCCATTAGAATGAATTTTGATGTCGCCAACTGGGGTTGAGTCTTGTCTATTACTGATTGCAGTCATCTGTGGAGTTCCTCCTCCTTCTCTTCATCCGCATTTGTATTTGTAGGTGCATATTGTAGCGTAGCATTGAGTGATTGTGACCTTCCTTCCTTCCTTCCTTCCTTTTGAGTTGAATCCATCTTGCTGTCATGATCCTGATCCTGCAGGAGCAGATTTGTTCCCACTGCATGCGCGAGAGCCTTCGATGCTCTTGGAGACATCATGATAGTCACTCGTAAGCTCAGTGTGCTCGTGGTTATCGTCTGGGTGACAATATCTGAGTAGATTACTGACTCTCCAGTTGACAGTTTGGAGAGTCCACTTCAATTCCATCTGCTGATTCCTCACAGATTCCCTGCCTAGCACTTCGACGCCATATCTTCTCATTTCTTTTCCAATCTGTGCAGCCTCGCCAGTTAGCTTCAAATCATGTGACGACACTCCACCTCCACATCCCTACTTTTGCTTTCATCTGGAGAGAGGAGACAGATTAGCCGATTGGCTTCCCGAAGACAGGCTTTCACCAACTGGCATCATTTCGCCTATCTGACTCCAGCGAGGAGTAAGTTTAATCATATTTGTTATATTTGCTTTGTGCTTTGAAGTCCTTTTAGTGATTGGATTGTTTTTCTGGGGTGGGGTTGCAATCGTTATGCCCAACCTTCCTTCTATATTCAGGCTTAGGACCAGTTAGTGACTAGTGAACTAGTTAACTTGACAAGGTCCACATTAAAACCAATATATAATTGTCGACTCTTTTTCGCAATAAAGTGCAATTTTGAGTGATAAAAATTCATCCAGAAACCCTAATTGATATTAATACCGAAGAACTAATTCGAGGTCATAATGACACTAAAATCCCATGATAGTGTTGAATTTATTAAACTCGAATCAGTCAGACAGTGAACAGTTGACTTGCACACCAAAGACGAATAAATCCCTCTTAAATTCGATGCGATGTGCTCTCGGACGTTTCATCAGCATTTACTTCAAACAGGAGAGAAACACTAATAAACTGTATATATAATTGTGAAACATATTTGATAGTATTCAACGTTATTGGTCCGCGGGTTGACTTGATCTGTCCCCTGTTTTTATTATTGGCTGACCTTTTTAGATGTTATTATCCTTTGATCTATGCTACTGACCATATTTCTGATCAGTAGTAAACTTGGTTGATTTCCAGTGTACTGATCCTTTCTTATCAGGCAACATATTGTATTAGTGTCCACCTGTCCGTTGGCTGCCATTTGATTGGAGTACTATTCTCACAGGAATTCTCTTATCTTTCAAGGACCAGCCTCAAGGTTCGAAGAACACAAAGAGGTTTATATTCTCATCCTTAGCTATAAACCACTACTATCTCATACCTGAAGGTGTCATATTTCATATTGACTGTGTATAAAATTATGACTTGTACAGAAGTAGGAAACTGATTCTTAGTTAAATGTCACTGATTTATTTGCACTGTTTGTTGCTTCAGTAAATATTTTTAGTATATTTCATTGAAAAATCTGTAGGGTTTGGATACACACTTCATACTTTGATGAAAAATATGAACTTTGATTCCATTTGATTCCCTTCCTATCTACGCTGCACCCTTGATTATGCGTTAATCGAAATGTTGTGTTTCACATATAACATTCTAAAAATGAACATCTGTTCAGTAACATTCCTTTGCGGAATCTACAACATTCGATGCAAAAGAAGTTATTATTCTGTAATCACAGATTACACTAGTGTTCACCATATACAGAAAGAAAATACAGGATGCGATTAAAGTTTTTTTGAAAATGTGACAAGGATTTGTTTTTTCTGGGATATCAAACCCACTGCAAAGGAATTATGTTAATCTTAATATCTTAATCTTTAAAAATAATCTTATGCTCTCAAAACTGAGACTGCAAAGGCATATGATTCTCAAAATCATCTTGAAAAATAACGCCTTGGAAAAGCTATATCGAAAGATGCCCTTTTGCGCAACAGAGTGTAAAAATAACTTCATATTTTCCAATTTTAAAATTCTTAACACCTTTCAAAAGCTCACAATGTAAAAATAACGCCTGACAACCATATGACTACTGTATAAAATTGAAGTAGAATTCTTCTACCAGAATCGATAAAAAGAAATCAGACATAAAATAAACTTATCTCTGATACACTTTTTCTATCAACTCAGTTAAAAAGGAACTACGTAAGAATTATGTCCAACTTTACCTACAACAGAATAATTTTCACCTTGCAGACAATGTATCGCACGTATATCTCTGCTGTTTTATCAATGAAAACGTTTAGGTAACAAAACTTAACCACTTCCGTCATGTTACGACACTTGAGTATACTAACATATTTTTGATCTTGATTTATTATTGTTCTGACCAAGTAAAATAGAAAAATGTTAGTAGGGGAAACCTATTTTTATTTCTGCATGCCTTACAAAAATGCTTACCGTAAGAAACATTTTAATCCGGTTTTCCTACATTCTTTGAAGTTGCCGTCTTAACAATACAGTGAACTAGAGACATGTTTCAGTTTCAATGCAATCAGAAACTCCAGTAAGCATCATATTTAATTTAGTGGAAAAGAGCAGATAAGATTTCATATCAGAGTGTTTATTTGATGCAGCACAAAATGATACAGTAAAAATTACTTGATGAAGTTTTCAGCAAAATTTAATGCTCATATTCATATCAAAGTCACTTTGAGTCCCTGTGTGTTGTATGGAATAAACAACTCACTATGCAATAAAATTCTACCACAGTGCTCACGTTTTTCCTTTTCATTACGACAATGCGGTTCTCCTACATCATCAAAACACCGCCTTCTAACCATGTGTTCCCCAAAATTACCAAACCTGTAGAAAGATCAGTAGTATATATCGGAATTGCTCCAAATTTGCTGTCTGAAAAACTTACCATCTATTTTAATATTTGCACATACCCTTGAAGATTTCATAGCTATGCAGTCGTGTAGTAAGTATAAGTAATAAATCTTCCTGTTCACTTTTCGCTCTGCTTCCACACACTCATAAAGAGCAGGAAATCTTTAGTGAATAAGTCTTCCTTGCATTACAAACATAATAAACATGAAAATACGTCTTGTTAAAGACCTTGAAAGCCATCGACTTATCATTTATGATAAACGTTTATTAAATATGAAATCAATGGAATTCATTTCATTGGCAAACAGCCATTTTACTTTGTTGTCAAATGTTGTGTTCAAATTCCGACCACCGACAACTTCAAGGTCATAACACTAAAAAGGCTGCTTCTTTGCAATAGCTTAAAGGAACTTATTTAGTGATGACAATTATCAATTGAAACTATAAGAATTGTCAAATCATAATTTGAATAATTCATATTTCGTAAGTTATTTTTATAGGAATTCAACTTCTAGTCATTAAATTGTCTATACCTCATACTCCTTAGTGTTTTGATGAACTATTGTTATAAATAATCATGGTTAATATTAATGATAACTGCTTTATTCCAGCATGGAATATTTCAACAAATTTACTTTCCGTACAACATTTCCAAAAGAAACAATCATTATGTCTGCATAGTGAAACAAGTAGCTTATGTTACATTAGCACCTGTTCTCCATTCAGAAATTAACACAAAATCAACTGTAATTTTAATGGTGACAGTTCAGTCATTCAGACAGCATAGAAATTCACAATCCCACACAAGTATCATAGAAACAGTGATGTGGTATGTTTTTGAGTATTTACAAATCGATTTCCAACTGGTGTAACACTTTTTTCATTGTTTTATTCTTAGCTTGTGAAATGAAAGTTCGAAAACATTTTGAAAACATGCTAGAGTACACGATGTTTTCAAAAGTCATCTAAAAGATTAAAATAAACTGAAAGGGAAGAATCTGATAGAATTTACTCAGGGGAGAGTTTCTTGCTAGCTCAAGATTTAAGCAGCCCGTCTTAGCGCGCGATCGACTGCACAACATATGATCATATCAATCAGTAAAGGAGAATATATTGTGTATATCTTTGAAAACATAACATGAAATATAACTGAGGTAAATGGAACACTATTATAACGTTAGAGCTTTTAGTTTCCAAGAGAGATGACAAGTCTCTCTGAAGATCATTATACGCCGTTACTATGGAATTGTACAGCCGCACTGCAACCTGAAATCCATCTAACATTTTCATCTAGTAAGTGGAATATATCTTGATCAGTCGTCTTAATTTTCTCTTTATGTTATCATTATTATGAAAACAGTCAACTAAGTTTATGACATATATGCAATTATGAAAAAGTAGATCAGGAGTGTAAACTTCGATTCAGAAAAAAGCCTAATACCGTAATTAATTATCTTGGTTATTCATTGGGGATATCTATAGTGTTCAGATACCACATTAGTTATTTTTAAGAAACTCTTTCCATTTCAATAAACTCTGACTGAACTCATTATACATCTAGTTATTTTTTGACGTGTATAAATGAAAGAAATCAGGTTGTATTATGCGGAACATATTGCTTCTCAAGTCAGCATTATTTAAGTTGCCAAGGAAATCAACCAGTACAGAGATCGATGAATAATTATCATATTCCAGATTAACTTGAAAAACCCTCATGCCTATTCATCTAACAAGTACTGCCGGTAATGGTAAATGGAAGATTGAAAAAAACCAATATTTCTAACTTTTAGCTGAATATTTGATCATGTAATCGATGTTCTCCAACACTAGCAAGGCTTCCTAGTTCATGTTGTGCTCTTGTTGAACTATTCAGTAAGCAGCGACCGTTAGATGTTCACTATTCTCAGTATTACATCACTACACACTAAGTACTCTTAGATTTCAATATTTTAATTTTCTTTACCTTCATGGGTTTCCAAGAAGTGGAGATGGACTGGGCATACACTGAGAAGGTCGACTGTGGACATCACGCATCAGGCCAGTTACTCGAGTGGAACCCAGATGGGAAGCGATCAGTTGGGCGTCGGTGTCGAGGGTGACATGGAGGAGATGGTGTGAGGAGTAAATGAGAGTTTGTGGGTTGTCGTGGAGCCAGGCTGGAAAGATTTCAGAGAACAGAGTGGAATGGAGACGTGCTACTGAATCGGTTTGTTCCATTAGGAACCCAAGGGACATATAATAATATATAATATAATAATTTCCATAAACATCAGGGAGCACATAATACAATAAATCTATTCTTTTTCGTTGTAAAAATCAAACCACCTTAGAAAATCATATCTTTAAAAGACTTCAGATTACCAAGTATTTATCTTCTTAAGATAATATTTCATTTTTAAAAATATTTGACTTCCACTGTTAATTTTCATTACACTGTAGTTAGAAGTCTCCATTGCATAGTTGAGGGAGGAGGACACTTTCACCTTCAAAAGACAAGAGCAATATCCACTCAAACCTCTCAAAACATGGCAGAATGGAATAAATTCATTCTAATTATTTGTGATGACTGCAGATGGTTAATGAATCCCAGTTTGATACAATCAAGTCACCGAACATTTTTGTGCAGAAAATTGATTGGAAAATGTACCACGAAGGTCTACATATTTTCGTGATTTTTCGGGCATGTTTTAAGAATTCTGGAATGTAGTTCAACTTTGGTTTCCTTCTGACTTGAATTCAACATGTTATTAATCACTATGTATTTACTGATATCGTCTTCATTATCAACAGACATCTGTATATTTTTAGTCTGGACCCTTTAGTCTTATTTTACAGCAGAAGGCTCAGAAATATACACGAAGACCGCCTTGATGCTTCGAACATCAAGCAGTTTTAAAGCGGCAGATGCATTTGAGGTTGATATGAAGTGGGTATTTGTTCACCTTTGATTGCAACAACAGACTATGCTTTCAATATTAACAGATTAGTTAGGCAACTGGATCCTTTTTACTTACTTAGTGCAGCGTTCAGTATGCATTTTCGTAAACAGTATTTTAGTCACCAAGGAAGGCGAATTGTAAGACATCATCCGTTTTTGCTATCTTATAGCGTTTTGCTCTCTTCATATAAGACTCCCGATGTTTAGCAAGTTTTTATGGATACTGATAAGTATCAACAGTGGATAGATTTTCCTTAAGTTTCTTTTTCTGAGTACAGCTTAAATTTAATTTCTAATTCGGAGAATATAAACTTTCGAAGTCCAAATTTAGTCATGTTTAGATGAAAACATCTTGGGATTGTGAAATCTCTGTCAAATCCATCACCAGTATATGAGAAAAATAACATATTATTACGCTCATACTCTATTTTAAATTTTACATTAGCATGAATGTCACTGAAAAGATTAATTATATGTCCTGGTTATCTTTGGGACAGCTGAAAATGATACATGTATCATCATCTGTCTCACTTAGTAAACGCTTCATCTTTGAATGCTTCAGGCTGAATGTATATATATATATATATATATATATATATATATATATATATATAATTATATATAATAAACCAGAGTTAAACTTGAGATTCCCAAACAGACTTTATCAATTTTTCGAAATGTGACATTACTGAGCTGAGTTTATTTAGTATACTCTAGTAACAACTATTTCAAATTAGTTTCTTATAAAGGAATAAGACTTGATTGCTGACAATAATTATGATTTCTTCCAATGAGATCCTTGAAAGCAAACCTGTCATGTGTAACTGCATTAAAATTTTATTCGAAATATTGATGTTCTCTACCGTCTGAGCAAATAAGGAAGTGTCTTTTAAACCAAAAACAGCTAACATGGCGTGAATTGGCCCCAGGTGTTTTGCTAACTATTGGGGCACCTTGTGGAGCATCGAACTGACTATTGGTCACGTAAAAAAATGTAGTATTTTGCACCTCTGATAATTCATATAAGTAGTGGAACCTCGACCCTGAAGTTTTCACAGAAGAAAGCACAAAGTAGTTGACTGAATCCATTCTCAAGAGTGCTACTTATTTTTTGGCAGTACAGTTCACGTTAATTCAATGAAATCTCTATTCAGATGTTCGTATCAGAATGTTGATATTATTACCGACTTTGTTTTACCCTACTGATTACTGTTCACCACAAAATGAATGAAAAGTTTCTTTAAATCAGACAAACTTTTATATCCTTCACTTTGTTTCAAACTTCACCCTTATCAGAATTCTGTTCATCTTACTTTTCTCACATTCAAAATTGCGATATGCGATATACGACGTCAGTTGAAAATAAATGGCTAATGACAGATCCAACTCACCACTGAATCCACTCTTTCAAAAATACTCAACAAATATTCCCAATAATGGTTAATCTTTACCTCACATCTCCAGTGATCCACTCTGGGTTGATCACCTGTTTTGTTCGTTGTCTGTGTTACTTGCTGTTTGATCGTGCTAATAATTTCATGTCAGTATCAGGAAAGTGTTCTGTCTTTCCGTGCACTCTTCCTCACTTCTGTGTCCAGTGTAGTGTTTTATAGGTTGTGTTCAGTTCCTCTTCTACTTGTTCATCTCTGCACTGCACTGCACTACACTACACTACACTACACTGCAATGCAATGCAATGCAATGCAATGCACTCCACTGGTTCATCTTCTGATTCAACATCACCATCTTCCTCTACCTCCACTATCAGCTCCCATGTGTCCGTCCAGATCCATTCCTCGTCTTGTATCTCCTTCTTCTTTCCTCATACGTTGTGCAGATTTCTTCCAATGTCTCTTCCACACAGTTCCAGTGTTCCCCCAAGCAGGCTTCTTCATGGATGATGCTGAATATCTCACATTCTTTCCTGATGGCTGACGTGAAGATGCTCTTTGTAGTTTCATCCTTCTGTTTCTGTTCTGGGTACTGAACTTCAACTGTGGTCTATCACCAACTTCTTCGAAGGCATTCAACTTGATTGGAAGACAGGTCCCTTACACTAGATAGTGGTGAATGGTGTGAAACTATATCTGCTCCCCTTCTCCACCTGATCTGATCCTGTGTCCAGTAGACTGACTGTGTCTCCATTTCCGTCACATTGAGATGAAGTCGATCTGCTTTTCACTGTGTCCGGTGTCTGGTGAAATCAAATCCATATCGCTGCCTTGTGATCTCCTTGTGTTTGTTTGTACACACTCCCTCCAACCACCAAATCGTTGAATGCGCAGAAATCTGCAAACAGTTCTCCATTCTCATTTACCATTTCACCGAGTGCCTCTCGATCAATGATTGGATCTCTTCCTGTGTTGTCCACTCCCAGTTTGGCATTCATGTCACCCCACCCATTAGAATGAATTTTGATGTCGCCAACTGGGGTTGAGTCTTGTCTATTACTGATTGCAGTCATCTGTAGAATTCCTCCTCCTTCTCTTCATCTGCATTTGTATTTGTAGGTGCATAGTGTAGCGTAGCATTGAGTGATTGTGACCTTCCTTCCTTCCTTCCTTCCTTTTGAGTTGAATCCATCTTGCTGTCATGATCCTGATCCTGCAGGAGGAGATTTGTTCCCACTGCATGCGCGAGAGCCTTCGATGCTCTTGAGGACATCACGATAGTCACTCGTAAGCTCAGTGTGCTCGTGGTTATCGTCTGGGTGACAATATCTGAGTAGATTACTGACTCTCCAGTTGACAGTTTGGAGAGTCCACTTCCATTCCATCTGCTGATTCCTCACAGATTCCCTGCCTAGCACTTCGACGCCATATCTTCTCATTTCTTTTCCAATCTGTGCAGCCTTGTCAGTTAGCTTCAAATCATGTGACGACACTCCACCTCCACATCCCTACTTTTGCTTTCATCTGGAGAGAGGAGACAGATTAGCCGATTGGCTTCCCGAAGGCAGGCTTTCACCAACTGGCATCATTTCGCCTATCTGACTCCAGCGAGGAGTAAGTTTAATCATATTTGTTATATTTACTTTGTGCTTTGAAGTCCTTTTAGTGATTGGATTGTTTTTCTGGGGTGGGGTTGCAATCGTTATGCCCAACCTTCCTTCTATATTCAGGCTTAGGACCAGTTAGTGACTAGTGAACTAGTTAACTTGACAAGGTCCACATTAAAACCAATATGTAATTGTCGATTTTTTTTCGCAATAAAGTGCAATTTTGAGTGATAAAAATTCATCCAGAAACCCTAATTGATATTAATACCGAAGAACTAATTCGAGGTCATAATGACACTAAAATTCCATGATAGTGTTGAATTTATTCAACTCGAATCAGTCAGACAGTGAACAATTGACTTGCACAGCAAAGATGAATAAGTCTTTCCTAAATTCGATGCGATGTGCTCCTGGACGTTTCATCAGTATTTACTTCAAACAGGAGAGAAACACTAATAAACTGTTTATATAATTGTGAAACATATTTGATAGTATTCAACGTTATTGGTCCGCGGGTTGACTTGATCTGTCCCCTGTTTTTATTATTGGCTGACCTTTTTAGATGTTATTATCCTTTGATCTATGCTACTGACCATATTTCTGATCAGTAGTAAACTTGGTTGATTTCCAGTGTACTGATCCTTTCTTATCAGGCAACATATTGTATTAGTGTCCACCTGTCCGTTGGCTGCCATTTGATTGGAGTACTATTCTCACAGGAATTCTCTTATCTTTCAAGGACCAGCCTCAAGGTTCGAAGAACACAAAGAGGTTTATATTCTCATCCTTAGCTATAAACCACTACTATCTCATACCTGAAGGTGTCATATTTCATATTGACTGTGTATAAAATTATGACTTGTACAGAAGTAGGAAACTGATTCTTAGTTAAATGTCACTGATTTATTTGCACTGTTTGTTGCTTCAGTAAATATTTTTCATATATTTCATTGAAAAATCTGTAGGGTTTGGATACACACTTCATACTTGATGAAAAATGTGAACTTTGATTCCATTTGATTCCCTTCCTATCTACGCTGCACCCTTGATTATGCGTTAATCGAAATGTTATTGTGTTTCACATATAACATTCTAAAAATGAACATCTGTTCAGTAACATTCCTTTGCGGAATCTACAACATTCGACGCAAAAGAAGTTATTATTCTGTAATCACAGATTACACTAGTGTTCACCATATACAGAAAGAAAATACAGGATGCGATTAAAGTTTTTTTGAAAATGTGACAAGGATTTGTTTTTTCTCGGATATCAAACCCACTGCAAAGGAATTATGTTAATCTTAATATCTTAATCTTTAAAAATAATCTTATGCTCTCAAAACTGAGACTGCAAAGGCATATGATTCTCAAAATCATCTTGAAAAATAACGCCTTGGAAAAGCTATATCGAAAGATGCCCTTTTGCGCAACAGAGTGTAAAAATAACTTCATATTTTCCAATTTTAAAATTCTTAACACCTTTCAAAAGCTCACAATGTAAAAATAACGCCTGACAACCATATGACTACTGTATAAAATTGAAGTAGAATTCTTCTACCAGAATCGATAAAAAGAAATCAGACATAAAATAAACTTATCTCTGATACACTTTTTCTATCAACTCAGTTAAAAAGGAACTACGTAAGAATTATGTCCAACTTTACCTACAACAGAATAATTTTCACCTTGCAGACAATGTATCGCACGTATATCTCTGCTGTTTTATCAATGAAAACGTTTAGGTAACAAAACTTAACCACTTCCGTCATGTTACGACACTTGAGTATACTAACATATTTTTGATCTTGATTTATTATTGTTCTGACCAAGTAAAATAGAAAAATGTTAGTAGGGGAAACCTATTTTTATTTCTGCATGCCTTACAAAAATGCTTACCGTAAGAAACATTTTAATCCGGTTTTCCTACATTCTTTGAAGTTGCCGTCTTAACAATACAGTGAACTAGAGACATGTTTCAGTTTCAATGCAATCAGAAACTCCAGTAAGCATCATATTTAATTTAGTGGAAAAGAGCAGATAAGATTTCATATCAGAGTGTTTATTTGATGCAGCACAAAATGATACAGTAAAAATTACTTGATGAAGTTTTCAGCAAAATTTAATGCTCATATTCATATCAAAGTCACTTTGAGTCCCTGTGTGTTGTATGGAATAAACAACTCACTATGCAATAAAATTCTACCACAGTGCTCACGTTTTTCCTTTTCATTACGACAATGCGGTTCTCCTACATCATCAAAACACCGCCTTCTAACCATGTGTTCCCCAAAATTACCAAACCTGTAGAAAGATCAGTAGTATATATCGGAATTGCTCCAAATTTGCTGTCTGAAAAACTTACCATATATTTTAATATTTGCACATACCCTTGAAGATTTCATAGCTATGCAGTCGTGTAGTAAGTATAAGTAATAAATCTTCCTGTTCACTTTTCGCTCTGCTTCCACACACTCATAAAGAGCAGGAAATCTTTAGTGAATAAGTCTTCCTTGCATTACAAACATAATAAACATGAAAATACGTCTTGTTAAAGACCTTGAAAGCCATCGACTTATCATTTATGATAAACGTTTATTAAATATGAAATCAATGGAATTCATTTCATTGGCAAACAGCCATTTTACTTTGTTGTCAAATGTTGTGTTCAAATTCCGACCACCGACAACTTCAAGGTCATAACACTAAAAAGGCTGCTTCTTTGCAATAGCTTAAAGGAACTTATTTAGTGATGACAATTATCAATTGAAACTATAAGAATTGTCAAATCATAATTTGAATAATTCATATTTCGTAAGTTATTTTTATAGGAATTCAACTTCTAGTCATTAAATTGTCTATACCTCATAC
The DNA here is from genome assembly GCA_944470555.2 of Heterobilharzia americana. Lineage (NCBI taxonomy): Eukaryota > Metazoa > Platyhelminthes > Trematoda > Strigeidida > Schistosomatidae > Heterobilharzia > Heterobilharzia americana. Next base: position 13,245,605 of record OX104128.1, read on the forward strand.
TCCTTAGTGTTTTGATGAACTATTGTTATAAATAATCATGGTTAATATTAATGATAACTGCTTTATTCCAGCATGGAATATTTCAACAAATTTACTTTCCGTACAACATTTCCAAAAGAAACAATCATTATGTCTGCATAGTGAAACAAGTAGCTTATGTTACATTAGCACCTGTTCTCCATTCAGAAATTAACACAAAATCAACTGTAATTTTAATGGTGACAGTTCAGTCAAGCAGCCAGCATAGAAATTCACAATCCCACACAAGTATCATAGAAACAGTGATGTGGTATGTTTTTGAGTCTTAACAAATCGATTTCCAACTTGTGTAACACTTTTTTCATTGTTTTATTCTTAGCTTGTGAAATGAAAGTTCGAAAACATTTTGAAAACATGCTAGAGTACACGATGTTTTCAAAAGTCATCTAAGAGATTAAAATAAACTGAAAGGGAAGAATCTGATGGAATTTATTCAGGGGAGAGTTTCTTGCTAGCTCAAGATTTAAGCAGCCCGTCTTAGCGCGCGATCGACTGCACAACATATGATCATATCAATCAGTAAAGGAGAATATATTGTGTATATCTTTGAAAAGACAACATGAAATAAAACTGAGGTAAATGGAACACTATTATGACGTTAGAGCTTTTAGTTTCCAAGAGAGATGACAAGTCTCTCTGAAGATCATTATACGCCGTTACTATGGAATTGTACAGCCGCACTGCAACCTGAAATCCATCTAACATTTTCATCTAGTAAGTGGAATATATCTTGATCAGTCGTCTTAATTTTCTCTTTATGTTATCATTATTATGAAAACAGTCAACTAAGTTTATGACATATATGCAATTATGAAAAAGTAAATCAGGAGTGTAAACTTCGATTCAGAAAAAAGCCTAATACCGTAATTAATTATCTTGGTTATTCATTGGGGATATCTATAGTGTTCAGATACCACATTAGTTATTTTTAAGAAACTCTTTCCATTTCAATAAACTCTGACTGAACTCATTATACATCTAGTTATTTTTTGACGTGTATAAATGAAAGAAATCAGGTTGTATTATGCGGAACATATTGCTTCTCAAGTCAGCATTATTTAAGTTGCCAAGGAAATCAACCAGTACAGAGATCGATGAATAATTATCATATTCCAGATTAACTTGAAAAACCCTCATGCCTATTCATCTAACAAGTACTGCCGGTAATGGTAAATGGAAGATTGAAAAAAACCAATATTTCTAACTTTTAGCTGAATATTTGATCATGTAATCGATGTTCTCCAACACTAGCAAGGCTTCCTAGTTCATGTTGTGCTCTTGTTGAACTATTCAGTAAGCAGCGACCGTTAGATGTTCACTATTCTCAGTATTACATCACTACACACTAAGTACTCTTAGATTTCAATATTTTAATTTTCTTTACCTTCATGAGTTTCCAAGAAGTGGAGATGGACTGGGCATACACTGAGAAGGTCGACTGTGGACATCACGCATCAGGCCAGTTACTCGAGTGGAACCCAGATGGGAAGCGATCAGTTGGGCGTCGGTGTCCAGAGTGACATGGAGGGGATGATGTGTGAGAGGAATGAGAGTTTGTGGGTTGTCGTGGAGCCAGGCTGGAAAGATTTCAGAGAACAGAGTGGAATGGAGACGTGCTACTGAAGCAGTATGTTCCATTAGAAACCCAAGGGACACATAATAATATATAATATAATAATTTCCATAAACATCAGGGAGCATATAATACAATAAATCTATTCTTTTTCGTTGTAAAAATCAAACCGCCTTAGAAAATCATATCTTTAGAAGACTTCAGATTACCAAATATTTATCTTCTTAAGATAATATTTCATTTTTAAAAATATTTGACTTGCACTGTTAATTTTCATTACACTGTAGTTAGAAGTCTCCATTGCATGTTGAGAGAAGAGGACACTTTCACCTTCAAAAGACTAGAGCAATATCCACTCAAACCTCTCAAAACATGACAGAATGGAATAAATTCATTCTAATTATTTGTAATGACTGCAGATGGTTAATGAATCCCAGTTTAATACGATCAAGTCACCGAACATTTTTGTGCAGAAAATTGATTGGAAAATGTACCACGAAGGTCTACATATTTTCGTGATTTTTCGGGCATGTTTTAAGAATTCTGGAATGTAATTCAACTTTGGTTTCCTTCTGACTTGAATTCAACATGTTATTAATCACTATGTATTTACTGATATCGTCTTCATTATCAACAGACATCTGTATATTTTTAGTCTGGACCCTTTAGTCTTATTTTACAGCAGAAGGCTCAGAAATATACACGAAGACCGCCTTGATGCTTCGAACATATAAGTCTCATCAAGCAGTTTTAAATCGGCAGATGCATTTGAGGTTGACATGAAGTGGGGATTTGTTCACCTTTGATTGCAACAACAGACTATGCGTTCAGTATTAACAGATTAGTTAGGCAACTGGATCCTTTTTACTTACTTAGTGCAGCGTTCAGTATGCATTTTCTTAAACAGTATTTTAGTCACCAAGGAAGGCGAATTGTAAGACATCATCCGTTTTTGCTATCTTATGGCGTTTCGCTCTCTTCATATAAGACTCCCGATGTTTAGCAAGTTTTTGTGGATACTGGTAATTCTCAACAGTGGATAGATTTTCCTTAAGTTTCTTTTTCTGAGTACAGCTTAAATTTAATTTGTAATTCGGAGAATATAAACTTTCGAAGTCCAAATTTAGTCATCTTTCGGTGAAAATATCTTGGAATTGTGAAATCTCTGTCAAATCCATCACCAGTATATGAGAAAAATAACATATTATTACGCTCATTATTATTATTATTAGTCCCTTGGGTTCCTAGTGGAACATAGGGCTTCAGTAGCACGCCTCCAGTGACCTCTGTTCTCTGAGATCTTTTGAACCTGGTCCCACGACAGCCCAGAAGCTCTCATTTCCTGCTCGCACGACCTCCTCCATGTCACCCTTGGACGTCCAACTCGTCGCTTCCCATGGGGATTCCACTCGAGGGCCTGACGCGTGATGTCCTCAGTCGGCCTTCTCAGTGCATGGCCAATCCATCTCCACTTCTTCCTGCATATTTGTTGCGTGATAGGTTCTTGGTTGGTTCGTTCCCAGAGTTCCTTGTTGCTTATTTTTTCTGGCCATCTGATCTTCAGCAGCGAGCGTAAGCAGTTGTTGATGAATGTCTGTAGTTTATTGGAAATACCTTTCGTGACGCGCCAAGTCTCTGAGCCATACAAGAGCACTGACTTGACGTTGGTGTTGAAAATCCGTATCTTGTTCCGCATGCTGAGTGCAGAAGATCTCCACACTGGTTTCAGGCTAATGAACGCCTGTCTTGCTTTTCCGATTCTGACTTTGACGTCCTCGTCCGTCCCGCCTGTAGTTGAAACAGTGCTTCCTAGATAAGTGAAGGAGGTTACTTCCTTTAAGTTTCTCCCGTTGACAGTGATTGGAGTTTGTTGTTGTTGATGGTGGTGGTGCGGTATCTTCATCACTTCTGTCTTCTCTATATTCACCTGAAGTCCCGTCTTCGCTGCCTCTTCTATCAACTTGTTAGTTTTTGCCTGCAGATCTTCAAGTTTATGTGACATTAGGCATAAGTCATCGGCGAAATCCAAGTCTTCTAGGTTCTTTTCCGTCGTCCAGTGTATCCCCCTCTTCTCGCTGCCTACTGTTTGCTGCATGATCCAGTCCACCACAATAAGGAATATCATGGGGGATAGTAGGCAACCTTGTTTCACTCCTGTCTTCACTTCAAAGGCATCACTGAGCTTCCCATTGTGGATTACTTGGCATGTGGCATCTTCATATAGTTGTTGAATGAGGCGGATAAAGGTTTGCGGCACTCCGTAGTATTGAAGCAGCTTCCAAATTACCTCTCGGTCGACGCTGTCAAAGGCCTTCTCAAAGTCGATGAAGTTGAGGTGGAGAGGTGATTGCCATTCTATGCTCTGTTCTATGATGATGCGAAGCGTTGCAATTTGGTCTGCACATGATTTGTACTTCCTGAAGCCTGCCTGTTCCGGTCGTAGTTTTGAATCCAGTGCATCCCTTAGCCTCTCCAGGATGATGCGGCTTAATATTTTACTTGGGGTGGACAGGAGAGTGATTCCGCGCCAGTTCTTGCAAGCACTGAGGTCTCCCTTCTTCGGCAGTTTGACAAGGTAACCCTTCTTCCAATCGTCAGGTACCTTCTCTTCCTTCCACACCTTCTGCAATAGTGGTGTGAGCATGGCCGCTGTTGTCTCTGCATCTGTTTTCAGTGCTTCTGGCGGTATTCCATCTGGTCCTGCTGCTTTCCCACATTTCAGTAGCTTTATGGCGTTCAGGACTTCCATTTTCGTTGGGGGATTAATGTTCACTTGTAGTTCAGCGGCTGCAGGTGGTATTTCTGGACGAAGTGCAGGTGGTGGTCGATTCAAGAGCTTCTTGAAGTGGTCGGCCCATCGTTTCCTCTGTTTCTCTTCTTTTGTAATTAAATTTCCTTCTTCATCTTTTATTGGTTTCATCTGTGTTGGTCTCTTCCCTGACAGCAACCTGGTTATTTGATACAATGTCGTCAGGTCTCTCTTACCTGCAGCCTGTTCTGCTTCACTTGCCAGTGTTTCGTAGAAGTGTCTTTTGTCGTTGCGTGCACTCTTCTTCACTTCTTTGTCCAGTGTTTTATACATTGTGCTCAGTTCCTCTTGTCGTTGAGCATCCTTGCACTGGTTTATCTTCTGCTTCACCATCCTCCTCTCCTCTATCAGCTTCCAGGTATCCGTCGAGATCCATTCCTTGTCTTCCACTTCTTCCTTCCTAATACTGTTGTGCAGGTTTCTTTCCACATAGCTTTCAAAGACTTCCAATGTTCTTCCACACAGGTTTCTTCAGGGATGTTGCTCGATGTCTCCCATTTTGTCTTGATGGCTGCCTTGAAGATCTCCTTTGTAGTTTCATCCTTCAGTTTCCGAGTGTTGTACTTGAATTGAGGTCTATCACCAGCTTCCTTGAAGGCTTTTAACTTGATTTGGAAGGTTCCTTGCACTAGGTAGTGGTCTGAACCTACATCTGCTCCTCTTCTTGACCTCGTGTTAAGTAGACTGCGTCTCCATTTTCTTGAGATTGAGATAAAGTCGATTTGATTTTTAGTGTGTCCATCTGGTGAAATCCATGTCGCTTTGTGGATATCTTTGTGCCTGAACACACTGCCTCCAATCACCAAATCGTTGAATGCGCAGAATTCTGCAAACAATTCTCCATTCTCATTCATTTCACCTAGTGCCTCTCGACCCATGGTTAGTTCTCTTCCCGTGTTGTCCCCTCCCAGTTTGGCATTCATGTCGCCCATCAGAATTTTGATATCGCCAACTGACGTCTTGTCCAGTGTTGATTGAAGTTGTCTGTAGAAATCCTCCTTTTTCTCTTGCTCTGCATTATTTGTAGGTGCATAACATTGTATGATTGTGACCTTTCTTCCTTTTGAGTTGAATCTTGCTGTCATGATCCTGGAGGAGATTGGTTCCCACTGCATGAGAGCCTTCGATGCTCTTGAGGACATCATGATAGCCACTCCCTCAGTGTGCTCGTGGTTGGCGTCTGGGTGACCGGAGTAGATTATTGATTCTCCAGTTGACAGTTTGGAGAGTCCACTCCCATTCCATCTGCTTTCGCAAATCCCAAGCACTTCGATGTTATACCTTCTCATCTCCCTTGCAATCTGGGCTGCCTTACTGGGTTCAAACATCGTGCGGACATTCCATGTCCCCACGTTTACTTTCGCTTTCATCGAGAGAAGACACATCGGCCAATTGGCTTCCCGAAGGCTTTCACCAACTGGCGTCATTTCGCCTCTCCGATTCCAGCGGGGAATAAGTTTGTTTTCATTTTTTATATTTTGTTTGTGCTTTGAAGTTTCTTTAGCGGTTAGATTTGTTTTACGGGGTAGGGTTGCTAGCCCTATGCCCAACCTTCCCTCTTTACCCGGGCTTAGGACCGGCTAGTAACTAGTAAACTAGTTAACTCTATTTTAAATTTCACATTAGCAAAAATGTCATTGAAAAGATTAATTATATATCCTGGTTATCTTTGGGACAGCTGCAAATGATACATGTATAATCATCTGTCTCACTTAGTAAACGCTTCATCTTTGAATGCTTCAGGCTGAATGTGAATATATACATAAACCACAGTTGAACTTGAGATTCCCAAACAGACTTTATCAATTTTTCGAAATGTGACATTACTGAGCTGAGTTTATTTAGTATACTCTAGTAACAACTATTTCAAATTAGTCTCTTATAAAGGAATAAGATTTGAATGCTGACATTAAGTATGATTTCTTCCAATGAGATCCTTGAAAGCAAACCTGTCATGTGTAACTGCATTATAATTTTATTCGAAATATTGATGTTCTCTACCGTCTGAGCAAATAAGTAAGTGTCTTTTAAACCAAAAACAGCTAACATGGCGTGAATTGGCCCCAGGTGTTTTGCTAACTATTGGGGCACTTTGTCGAGCATCGAACTGACTATTGGTCACGTAAAAAAATGTAGTATTTTGCACCTCTGATAATTCATATAAGTAGTGGAACCTCAACCCTGAAGTTTTCACAGAAAAAAGCACAAAGTTGTCGACAGAATCCATTCTCAAGAGTGCTACTTATTTTTTGGCAGTACAGTTCACGTTAATTCAATGAAATCTCTATTCAGATGTTCGTATCAGAATGTTGATATTATTACCGACTTTCTTTTACCCTACTGATCACTGTTCACCACAAAATGAATGAAAAGTTTCTTTAAATCAGACAAACTTTTATATCCTTCACTTTGTTTCAAACTTCACCCTTATCAGAATTCTGTTCATCTTACTTTTCTCACATTCAAAAGTGCGATATGCGATATACGACGTCAGTTGAAAATAAATGGCTAATGGCAGATCCAACTCACCACTGAATCCACTCTTTCAAAAATACTCAACAAATATTCCCAATAATGGTTAATCTTTACCTCACATTTCCAGTGATCCACTCTGGGTTGATCACCTGTTTTGTTCTTTGTCTGTGTTACTTGTTGTTTGATCGTGCTAATAATTTCATGTCAGTATGAGGAAAGTGTTTTTAATTTAAAAAAAATGTAAGTATTTTGGTATTGTTGAGGTTGTAAAAAGTTCAGTAGAACCATTAAATGATTTCAGACAATGTTCTGGCAACTAATTCACCAGCAACTAACTGGTCCTAAGCCTGAATATAGAAGGAAGGTTGGGCATAACGATTGCAACCTCACCCCAGAAAAACAATCCAATCGCTAAAGGAACTTCAAAGCACAAAGTAAATATAACAAATATGATTAAACTTACTCCTCGCTGGAATCAGATAGGCGAAATGATGCCAGTTGGTGAAAGCCTGTCTTCGGGAAGCCAATCGGCTAATCTGTCTCCTCTCTCCAGATGAAAGCAAAAGTAGGGATGGGGAGGTGGAGTGTCGGCACATGATTTGAAGCTAACTGACAAGGCTGCACAGATTGGAAAAGAAATGAGAAGATATGGCTTCGAAGTGCTAGGCAGGGAATCTGTGAGGAATCAGCAGATGGAATGGAAGTGGACTCTCCAAACTGTCAACTGGAGAGTCAGTAATCTACTCATATATTGTCACCCAGACGACAACCACGAGCACACTGAGCTTACGAGTGACTATCGTGATGTCCTCAAGAGCATCGAAGGCTCTCGCGCATGCAGTGGGAACAAATCTGCTCCTGCAGGATCAGCATCATGACAGCAAGATGGATTCAACTCAAAAGGAAGGAAGGAAGGAAGGTCACAATCACTCAATGCTACGCTACACTATGCACCTACAAATACAAATGCAGATGAAGAGAAGGAGGAGGAATTCTACAGATGACTGCAATCAGTAATAGACAAGACTGAACCCCAGTTGGCGACATCAAAATTCATTCTAATGGGTGGGTGACATGAATGCCAAACTGGGAGTGGACAACACAGGAAGAGACCCAATCATTGATCGAGAGGCACTCGGTGAAATGGTAAATGAGAATGGAGAACTGTTTGCAGATTTCTGCGCATTCAACGATTTGGTGGTTGGAGGGAGTGTGTACAAACAAACACAAGGAGATTCACAAGGCAGCGATATGGATTTGATTTCACCAGACACCGGACACAGTGAAAAGCAGATCGACTTCATCTCAATGTGACGGAAACGGAGACACAGCCAGTCTACTGGACACAGGATCAGATCAGGTGGAGAAGGGGAGCAGATATAGTTTCACACCATTCACCACTATCTAGTGCAAGGGACCTGTCTTCAAATCAAGTTGAATGCCTTCGAAGAAGTTGGTGATAGACCACAGTTGAAGTTCAGTACCCAGAACAGAAACAGAAGGATGAAACTACAAAGAGCATCTTCACGTCAGCCATCAGGAGAGAATGTGAGATATTCAGCATCATCCATGAAGAAGCCTGCTTGGGGGAACACTGGAACTGTGTGAGAGAGACATGGGAAGAAATCTGCATAACCGTATGAGGAAAGAAGAAGGAGATACAAGACGAGGAATGGATCTCGACGGACACATGGGAGCTGATAGTGGAGGTAGAGGAAGATGGTGATGTTGAATCAGAAGATGAACCAGTGGAGTGAATTGCATTGCATTGCAGTGTAGTGTAGTGCAGTGTAGTGCAGTGCAGAGATGAACAAGTAGAAGTGGAACTGAACACAACCTATAAAACACTACACTGGACAAAGAAGCGAGGAAGGGTGCACGGAAAGACAGAACACACTTCTACGACACGCCTGCATGTGAAGGAGAACAGGCTGCAGGTAGGAGAGATGGAGACCTGACAACATTGTAGGAAATGACCAGGTTGCTATCAAGGGGGGGGGAGGGAGCGATCAACACAGATGGAGTCAATGAAATATCGTGAGGGAAACTTAGTTACCAATAAGGAGAAGCAGGGTAATTGGTGGACTGACCACTTCAAAAAGCTTTCGAATCGACCACCACAACCAACACCACCACCTGCATCTCGTCCACGAATACAACCAGCAGCACAGACACACAACCACCAGTTAACACAAGCCCACCGACAGAAGCACAAGTGAAATCCTGAACGCCACAAATTTACTGAAAGCTGGGATAGCAGCAGGAGTAGGTGGAACTCCTCCTGAAACACTGTAAACTGACGCAGAGACAACAGAGGACACGTTCACACCACTAGTGCAGATTGTTTGAAATGAAGGAAGGAAAGGTGCCAGCTAATCTGTCGATTGGAAGAAGAAGGGCTACATTGTGAAACACTTTCAAAGTAGGGTAGGGTGACATAAGCTAAGTGTTTGAGAGAAGTGGTGCAGAATCATGCTCCACCCCTGTCCACCCCAAGTAAAATATTTAACCATATCATCTTGCGGAGACTGAGAAATGCTCTGGGTTAATCTGGACTAAGACCGGAACAGGCTAGCTGGCTAGCTGGCTAGCTGGCTGACTGGCTGACTGGCTGGCTTCACGAAGAACAAACCATGTGCCGACCAAATTGCAACGCTACGCTAACCATCATCGTACAACAGAGAATAGAATGGCAGTCAACTCCACCACACCTCAACTTCATCGATTTTGAAATGGTATTCGACAGCGATGACCGAGAGGTAATTTGACAGGCAATTGCTTCAATATTACAGTCCGAGTGTCACAAACATTTATCAACCTCATTCAACAGCTATACAACGACACCACATACCAAGTGATTCCCAATGGAAAGCTGAGTGACGCCTTTGAGGTGAAGTGAAGACAGGAAGGAGTAAGACAAGGCTGCCTACTATCACCCATCATCATCTTGATTGTGGTTGACCGGACTGGATTGGATCAAGCAACAGACTGTGTGGATCGATCGACTGTGGATATACTCCGACTGGACCTATGAAAAGTCTGTAGATTAGGATTTAGATTTATCCGTTGATGATTTATATCTTATTTCGCACAAAGTGGAATATCTACAGGTGAGAACTAACAATTTGACAGAAGAGGCAGTTCGGCGAAGACGGGACTTCAGGTGAACGTAGAGAGGACTGAGTTGATGAGGTTACCCAAACGATAACAAGAAGCACCAATCCTTATGAATGGGGGAGATCTGGAGGAAGTAGTCTCTTTCACCTACCTACCTACCTACCTAGGCAGGTATCGCTTGAATTGCAGGTGGCGCTGGCGGCACAGATGAGGACATCAAAGGTGGGATCAGAAAGATACTAAGACAGGCCTTCATTAGTCTGAAATCACTGTGGAGATGTACCATACTCAGTATAAAGAACAATACCCGAGTTTTCAACACTGATTTCAAGTAAGTCAATGATTCTACTGTTGTATGGTTCAGAGACTTAGCGTGTTGCAAAGAGCATTTCCAACAAACTACAGACATACATCAACAGTTGTCTACGCTTGATACTGAAGATCATATAGATGACCAGAAACATAAGCGACAAGAAACTGTGGCCTGCAACGAACCAACCAGGAACGCATCTTTCAACAATTATGCAGGAGGAAGTGGAGATGGATTGGATGGGACATACACTGAGAAGGTCGATTGCGGACATCATACGCCAGGCCAGTCTGTCGAGTGGAAGCCAAAGGGAAACGACGAGCTAGCCATCTGAGCTGAGGGTGACATGGAGGAGATGGTGTGAGGAAGAAATGAAAGCTTGTGGGCAGTCGTGGAACCAGGTTCAAAAGCCTGCGTAGAACAGAGCGGAATGCAGACGTGCTACTGAAGCTCTATGTTCCACTGGGAAGCCAAGAGACAAAAAATAATATTATGAGTCTGGTATCGTCCCTCCAAGCTTGTTGTACTATTGTTGAGGACGTTTTTACAGGTTATAATGATATATCGACTCAGGTTGACAATTTCTGTATCAGTGTTTTCTCATTTCCACACGTTCACGATTAGTCGAATTAATGGTAGTTTCTGTGTTCCAAATGCGAACTTTGATCTATGTGTTTAACTTTCTCGCAGCAAAATTATTGAAAAAGGTAGTGTTTAAATTAATTTTGAGTTAAGGAAGTAAAAGCAATGAGTAAAATTAGCTGAATGCATTCATATTTGAAATGAAGCAATCTTTCTATAATGATAACCTCTGGGTCGATATTCACAATAAACTCTCATTTGTGATACATAACCAACAGTATTAAAGTTGACTGTCTAATTCCGCAGATAACAGTGTTCTAATTAATGAGTAAAGTGAGAACAAGAAATTGAATTGAAGATTTTAACTGTGTATTCTCTGATCTGGATTGTATAACCATGAAGTTTTTATTATAATTCTAGACGAAATCATCAGTACAAACTTGAAAAGAACTGAACTGTGGGGTTTTCTCCGCGAGTAGTTTGATAGCTTGTACTTATAACTTTGTATATGATTGGTCGTTTCTGCCCTAAGGTTTGTTATCCTCTTTCATTGATTTTGATTGGTTTTCCTGGTAACGTGAACCTTGATTTTCTTTCATTTCTTAGTGGTTGATAGATTGAGTCAATATCCATATGCCTGCCTATTGCTGACTGACCTGGATAGTGAGCTACGAAAAAGTCTCTGGCATTCCTAGTATTTTCTTTGTCCGTGATTTTCATATTTTCCCGATCAAATTCTTGTTCACATTCGTTCGTGTTTTAATATGAGCGAAGATATGTCATGACGCTTCTCTACTAGTTGATATTCATGTGAACGGATAGGAAGATGGTGACCACTCTGTCGGATGTGGTGTTCTTAGAAATTTCGGTGGTTTATTTTGTAGATAGTTTCATTTGTCTTTCTCTGCTGCTGGCCTGTATAACTGAAACTCAAGAGATTTTGTGGCTTTTGAAATAAAAAGATTGCAAAAGGCTTCAATAATCTGGTTGTGATCTCAGAGACGTTCTTCGTGTAGGGTCAGACGATTCCTTTTTGTTTGTTTTCGGGGCTGTCTTCTTGATTGATGATGATTAAGTTGATCCGATAGCCGTTCTTGTCGAACAAAGTCATCAAGTAGTTTTCTTCTTCCTGCTCAGGACGTTTGTACTACAATGTGTCTTCGCCCTTTTGAAAAGTTGTTTTTATGCAACTGATTTTCTGTGTTGTTGTGTCGTTGCTATTGTAGTTGGTGATTTGGTCCGTATGAGCTGACTTCTGCATACTCCAGTTTCCAATTTACTCGAAACTGTTCTAGTGACTAGAACATCTAAAAAAGCAGGTTCATTATTCTGTTTCTCTTCTTTTGTAGGTTTATTTCGTCGAAAATGTTGATTAATGTGTAAGCGTTTTCCGTTGAGTTTTATTTAATGATAGCAAACGTGTTATCTATATATAGGAACCAAAGTTTTGATTCGATTAGCAGCAATAGCACAGTTTCCATTCCTTGCATTACTACTTCTGTAATTATTTTGATATAAGTGATGCCATTGTTATTCATTTTGTCTGTTTGCAGAGTTTGTCATTGAATTGAAAATATGTTGTAAAGCATAAATTAATCAATTCCATCAAAAATGAACATTGCAGTAATATCGGACGTTGAAGTTGTGAAGATAATGTAATAACTGATTATCATATCAACTCTTAAAGGATATGAAAATGTGAGAATATGTAGAAGCATTCAAGGATTTATACTGAATAGCAAAACAAACCAATGATTCCCATGGATATTGTAGCCTGACGACTGCTTATTTGTAGATACACAAGTTCAGTTAAACTTTTGCTGATAATAGTTAGTTTTACGAATCTTCATAAATTAATACTGTATTCCTTGTTCATTTTTAAAAAGCGACTTGAAGTCATTTTCATGTGTTGTATCCACCAGATGTGGAGTGAGGAGACTTTTAAGGAGATTGTACCCCATTATGCTGAAATTATTTCGATGTTCAGCGGAGAAAGTTTTAATTCTCCTCTTCTCTCCTGTTTTACTACAAATATAAAAAGCAACCAACTTTATGGAACTATTCTCATAAATATTCTGTTAAAAACCCAAAAGGGTTTCGTTCTATCTACTCATCTAACTTCTAGTCCAAGCAATAATCTTTAGAAAATATAATATTAGCCATTTTATGATTAAATTCATTGTCCAATAACTTCTGGCATGTTGAGAATCTACTGAAACTATAAATCAGCATATTACTAAAAGGAGCGTTACACACGAACATATAGTTTTAAGCGGTAAGCTATTTATTACAATGCAACAAATCAGCTAAGTGCAACTTCTTCGTTGTTTAATTTAATATTACTCACATATCCAAGTAACTTTTTTGATAATAAAATATAATACACAGAGAAAAATTTACCTAAATATGTGTATAGCGTTATAAAGGTAAATTATTAGAGATTCAATTGTTTCCCCTCAAAGTTTTTATTTAGTCAATAGTACCATCTAGCGTTAAAAATTACCCATAGTAACTGGAAATTGTTGGTCAAGTTCCAAATAAATAATGGTATTCATTTCCCATTGAACTCACTCTTTGCACACTAAAACTGCTATATTCAAGATGCTGCATAAAAAATTCCGGTACATTGCATTCAGTTTACCTGTTTCTGTAAAGTAACAAACAGTGACAACACATAACTTGAAGTCCACATATATATTCGGAACATTATTCAGTACGGCTATCCAAAAGAGAGAGAAGCAATATCAATACTCCTATCTTCCTGCTCTGCCTCATCTCAACTTATCTAGCTTTTTTTTAGTATTTCCCATAAAATGATTCATAGAGAGCCCCCTACAAATCAAAGAAGCTTCAACTCCGTCACCTATGCGCAGCTGAATCACTGGCGATTCATAACTTCAAACCTTATATGATATAAATATCAGAAAGACTACGCTTTCTCATTGACCTTAGCACAAAATAATAATTTTCTTGGTCTTAGAAACTTTCCATTCTACTCTTGAACACTACACTAAATAAGTGACCCAGAAGGCTAAAAGCAGATTGTTAGCTATTTAAAAATACAATTAGACAGCTTCAGTAAATAAAAACAGTGAAAAGACTATTCTTCTTGCTTGTACTTCTTTTTTCTAAGTGCTGATGAATGTTGAAAAAGGATAAGTTTTGTATTCTAAGTAACTGACCTAAATTAGTAACTAGAAAAATAATTCACTCTCTAGGTTGACTGATACTGCCAGCAATTAAACACTGTGTTTCTACAGAATCATGGCAAAGAATCATGTACATCTGGCAGAAATTTTTATCAGTAATACTTTAAAAAATACTGTTTATAATGACGTGTCGAATTCTTGCTTCTTGATAATTGTAAGAGAAGAAAAATCGTTTTGTTTTAGAAGACAAATTGTGTTCAGTAAATGATTAGCTACAGCAAATTGTCCAGCTGGTATGAAGAATAAGCTCTGCTCTAAGAGTTTTGCCTGAAATCGTTTTCACAAAATAAGTATTACAGACTGAAGTATAGGATTTCAATTTCTTATTAAGTGAATAAATCATATTTCAGGAATTCATTCTGAAAGCATAAACTCGAGTTTCAGATATTAAAAATGAAGCATATTCTAAAGTACTCACATGTATGTTAGGATGGCCTGTTTAGATCCTGAGCTATCAAAATATTTTCCATTGAATAAATTCCATCAAAATCTTTTCTTTTGAATGTATCATGTACTTTCGCATGTCTTCAAAATGTTTTCGAACTTTCATTTCACAAGCTAAGAATAAAACAATGAAAAAAGTGTTACACAAGTTGGAAATCGATTTGTAAATACTCAAAAACATACCACATCACTGTTTCTATGATACTGTATGAGATTATGAATTTCTATGCTGGCTGAATGACTGAACTGTCACCATTAAAATTACAGTTGATTTTGTGTTAATTTCTGAATGGAGAACAGGTGCTAGTGTAACATAAGCTACTTGTTTCACATTTTTGCCTTTAATACTGTTTTATTAACACTGCGCAGACATAATGATTGTTTCTTTTAGAAATGTTCTACAGAAAGCCAATTTTTTTGAAATATCTTGATCATACATATTGTTTGGAATAAAACGAGTGCCATTGTCACTATTATTACAATCATTATTATCATGTATCGATGCTCAATAAATAGTTTCGCATATACAACGTAACAAAAATAGAGACAAGTGAGCTGTAAAACATTTTCTCATCAATAGAGCTTGATTCCCACTTTAGCTGAAAACTAGATGGATTAAGAATTCGTTAGATTTACGGTGTTCCCTTCAAACTTTCAGAGAAAAAGGTTGCATGCGAAAGCAGCATCGGGTAAGCGCCTAATAAAAAAATCCGTCGATTTCTACGAAATAGCATGATGTGATTTATTCGAAATTGAAACGTATTAACATAGTATGTTTCAAATAATCTCATACACTTAATTGGCTTGCATATTCACATGAAATATGACAAAGAACAACTAGCTATACAAATATTAATCGGCATAATTAAGGGTTAAACTGATGGTTTATTGGTCGAATCATAGGTAGAAAGAGAAAGATAGCAAACGTTGTTATCCACTCTTCAATGTAACGACAAATTGCTCTGGAATACACAGAATTCATCTAAACTTCGTCATAACTAGATTTTCAAGAGACTAAATTATGTGCCCCAAATGGGTTATGTAAATATGTTTGAGCGATGTATGCAAATCAACTTCGTTATCTGTTTCATTGGTATACTTAGCTGTAGACAAAGCTGAATGTCTGCTGCCTGAATCAGTCGGATCATTTGGTGTGATTCGTTGTTGCAGCCCTTAGTGAATATATTTTGTGGCACTCAATTAGGCAAATCGATGATCATTCCCGCTGTTAGCATGAGTGTACATACATGTAAAGTGGTAAACCCAAATGAATGTGACCACATATTTCAAGACTTCATAAGTTTCATCTCTATAATGTTGAATTTTACTTGATATTATGTCCTCCAGATGTTTACCTTGAGTCTTCGCTTCGTGATCAGATTTCTAGAATCATCGATATATAGTAGAGTGGTATGAACATCTCTCATTGGAACTAACGGAATAATGGTTCGTCGTTACTGAATACTTCGACAAAGATTATTTTGTTTAGAGAGTGACAGTTGTCTAACAATACTTTCATGAATTTTTGCATTTCCACGGTAAAGTATCATTTGTGCTTACCTCCTAAATCAGGTTTAACTGACTCCTAAGTAGTTGCTGTTAACATTAAAGTAGGCAGGAAATATAACTCATGCACTGTTCCATCCATAAAGATTTGCTGAATATGAACCGTTTTGTTGACCCATGCTCCGAGCAAGATAAGAGATATCTAAAAATGCTGGATACTTATCTCTTACTTTCAATATGTAAACGATATACTTTTCCTAGCTGAAAATCGATAGAACATATCTCCGTTTGTCACACATTGTTACCATAGTTTTTGTACATTTCTTGTTGAAAGAAACTTTGCCAATCGAATTTTCCATCACGCCCTAGACGTTTGACATAGATGTCTGTTGGTCAGGGATTTAAAGAGCCTTCAATGACCACGCACTCTATCTGACAGAAATGTTCAGCTTCGCCTGTTAGTTTAGCACTAATGGTATGTGAAAGGGTTGGTGAGGGCATATATTGCAAAGCAGCTTAGTCACGTATAGCGCTTGCCTGCATAAAGGAGGTATTAATAAACAAAGAATTACGGTCAGTAGCAAACATGGATCTGTTCTAAAGAATAACACTATGAATACATTCAATTAGCTGAGACTTATCTTTATTAAAAATATTTTAATTAGATTTGACAGATCTACCAAACAAGCAGCACATTTGTGAGTTTGAGACCCAAACATTTTCATTACTGGACACTAACCATCATGAGTTTTTATTAGTGCTTAATTATGTAATAACTGAAGTTCCACGGGCTTTATCAGTTTGAATTTTTCTTGACTAACAGTATTCATAGTAAGACGTTTCGCTAGATTGGCCATTACGTTCCTTACAGTCTTCCGATTCCTGAGGAACAGTCTTTCAAAAGATTCTATGTGACCGGATTACATGTTGGATATGTACTCACTTTTTCAATGATAACACCTACAACTTTATTTCATCCAAAAATAATGACATAAGTGTTATACTATGTTTCTCTTAAAACATTAAAGTGTTCAAACGTTAAAATATTTGTTTCTAGAAAGACGTCTACAGAAGTGTTCAACAGTATCCACTAAGTTAACTTTTAAACACCTTTGATCATTAACAGAAGTAGGAACAAGAGCTTCAAGTTAGTCATAAAGATTCTCAAACTGTGCATGAACTGCCAGATGTGTTAGCTACATCCGAAGAACACAAAATCTAGGTTAGAGTGATGAGATTTCTTCCTCGTAGGTTGATAGTGACATGGAAAGTAAATGACTCAGATATTTATGAGGACAGAAAGGAAAGAACTTTACGTAATTCTTGTTTGCGAGTTATTTTTCCAACTTCATATGCTTACTGGGTCTTATATTACATGCAATAGGTCCGTGGTGTATTACAGATAAAGAAGATAGGACAGTCGAAGTCATTATATGATTTTATAGGAATTCCCGTAGCTTTTCTCCTCCTTTCGTGTTATGCGACTTCACAGGACGAAAGATGCAAAAGACATTTCGCTATGGTAAAACTAAATGATCCCACTCACATATCATCAACCATACCAATGAAACAGATAACGAAGTTGATTTGCATACATCGCTCAAACATATTTACATAACCCATTTGGGGCACATAATTTAGTCTCTTGAAAATCTAGTTATGACGAAGTTTAGATGAATTCTGTGTATTCCAGAGCAATTTGTCGTTACATTGAAGAGTGGATAACAACGTTTGCTATCTTTCTCTTTCTACCTATGATTCGACCAATAAACCATCAGTTTAACCTTTAATTATGCCAATTAATATTTGGCTGTTTCAGGTTTATACAGTAAGTCTTACCCAGGGAGGTTATTACGTAATGTGATCCTCACTTCATCACTGTGCATTAGTTGAGCTTCAGTTGTGAAAATTATGGTAGATGGCAACACTTCTCAGCATGCTGCTGGTAATTAGTGGTGAGTGACTTATTAGAACACTTTAGTCGATTTTCACCAATATATAAGCAATCAGAATCCGACTGACGATGTAAAAATATTTCTTTACCTGGTATTCACAAAGCGTTCTAAGTTGCAGGTCTCTTTTAAAATGCTAATTTGATTTTTCTTATCCGTCTTCATGATGCTTCAAATACAAATGAGTTGTAAATGGTTTCGATGATAAGTTTAATTTATCTTTCAGTACTCATACTTCCATCTTAACAATTCTTGCCTCAATTTCAAGGGTATCTTAAATTGTATCGAGACAGTGGGTTTTTTTATCTACTAATGCTTTGTTATAATCCATAATCTTATTTAGTATTAAAATGTCTCACATATTTCATTTTAATTTTGATGCGCAAAGGATATTTTATACCTAGAAACTATCTTAATACTTTCGCTACTAATTCATTCATCATAATCTTTTCTCATATCAAACAAGTTATTTCAATTTAGTTTATAACACTCAAACTTCATCAAATAATATTTGACTATAAGAACGTCCATAAAAGTGTTACATCTGGTTATCACTTATAAACTTCAAGGTGGTCGTTTAAGTTAAAAACAGATATACTATCAAATTTCTTCTCATTCTTATGAAACCTCAAACTCTCAGTTATTAAGTAGTGTCTTAGGTATGTCTTAAGTAGTATGTCTATATTCTGAACCAGTTCATTCTGTCGCATTGAGAAGATAAAAACCTCTTTTTGTTTTAGAACAGCTGAAATACTTTTCTCACCAAATAAATCTAGCGTAGGACGTATTTACATTACATTTTTCATGGAATACAAATGCATGAGTCACGTAATTTACCGCGCGTTCAAAAGACTGTATATCATAATATTTAAGAACTTCGATAAAATATAAAGCAGAACTAAAGACTGTATGATAAAACAGGATTTATAGAAAGTTCTTTAGTATATCAACTAGATTTGTGAAAATAATCTACTTTTCAAGACTTTGTAAAATTAATGACTGTCTTTACTTTCTAAGTCATCCGATTGTATTATTAACTACTAGGCATTTTAGAAAGTTTATCTGGTTTCTTTGAAACGCCTTTCTATTCTAATAATGATAATAAAAATAATCGATTCATTCCAAACGACATGTGTGGTAAATAATGGCAGTTTCAGTTGATCAACAAATATCAGCAAATACGCTCCACGGGTAGCCTATTGTATGGCCGTACAATATCCTAAGAGAAATAACTATTCCACCTAAATGGTGTTAGTAATAACCCTATTAAAGGCCTTAATATGAAACGGATAGCTGGTGTTACATTATCGTCAGGTCTAAACTTAGGATGATCGTTAGCGTAGCGTTGCAATTTGGTTGGCACATAGTTTGTTCTTCGTGAAGCCAGCTAGTCAGCCAGTCAGCCAGCTAGCCAGCTAGCCTGTTCCGGTCTTAGTCCACATCAACCCAGAGCATTTCTCAGTCTCTGCAAGAGGATATGGCTAAATATTTTGCTTGGGGTGGACAGGGGTGGAGCATGATTCTGCCCAACTTCTCTCAAACACTTAGCTTATGTCACCCTACCCTACTTTGAAAGTGTTTCACAATGTAGCTCTTCTTCTTCCAATCAACAGATTAGCTGTCACCTTTCCTTCCTTCATTTCAAACAATCTGCACTAATGGTGTGAACGTGTCCACTGTTGTCTCTGCGTCAGTTTGCATTGTTTCAGGAGGAGTTCCACCTACTCCTGCTGCTATCCCAGCTTTCAGTAAATTTGTGGCGTTCAGGACTTCACTTGTGCTTCTGTCGGTGGGCTTGTGTTCACTGTTAATTCTGCGGTTGTTGGTGGTATTTGTGGACGAGATGCAAGTGGTGGTGGTTGATTCAAGAGTTTTCCCAAGTGGTCAGTCCATTGTTCGATAATGAAAAATCCGAGCAAATTTTACCATAAGCATGGGGGAAACAGAATGCTTGGTGTATGACTAATTTGACCCACACAATTTAAACATTGGGCTACCTATAGTTTATTTGAGGGAAATTATGTTTAGGTGCGCCTTAAATGCCCAGCTTAGTCGCAGCAACCAACTCCGTTAACAAAGATATGGCGTTCAGTGGAATATCCCTTAGGTTTGGTTTTTGGTTGATTTATTCTTAACAAACCTGAAAAATAACAAGTTACATAAATGTGTGGCGATCTAATAGAATCCAGGATTATAAGGAAGGGTTGGGAGAGTATGCGTGTTCACTTTTGTTTTCGTACTTTTCTATGGGTGTGTGTGAAAGTAAGATGCCATAAACAGATTATCGGAGACATACAAGTCTAGTTAAATGTTAGGTATATAAAGAAATAAATCTGAGTTAAGACAATGTGATAAGAGAATAGGGATGGGGAAATATCTAAAATGTGTTAGTTAAGAAGTAGATTACATGGGCAGGACGCATACGAATGTGTTCATCCTGAATTACAACAAGATACGTACTAATTCCATTCTAACTGCTGTTACTTCTGCATTTTGAAGGATTCACAGACTTCCGACAAGTTGACTGGAACTGAGTAAATAATGAAACGTTACCTATTCGTATTCTCCATGTGGTTATTTTAAACCAAAAGTGTAAGTATATAGTTGTTAACAGTTTTTAGCACACCTTTGCTTAACCACACTTTGTTTGTCAGCACGGGGAATAAGATTCCTAGAGCGGAGATCGACGTAACTAGAGTTACAGGAAAAGTTATTAAATATAGGGTTCTTCATTCAAATATCTTTTGAATTGAAACAAGAACTTTGAAGCAACTTTTCAGCAAATAAAAAATGCCAATTTGGTCATCAAAACTGGTTGAATCGTTTAAAAACAGATTTACCGTCTAGTTCTCATTAGTGAAGTGCTGTAGGATAAGATTTTCTGAAGTTCTAATGAGAAGCCATGACCAGTTGGACAAACCAAGTTAGATGTCACGACAAGTACTCAACGCTTGCATTGGGTGAGTGTAGTGTCATATCATGAAGTGACAGAAGGAGGAAAAAGTGGACCATTGGATGCCAACGCTCTAGCTGAATAGCAACCTGCTGGGGACTAAACCCGAAGGCGTAATGTTGGATTCTTATTGTAGTTGTGAGTGCACACTGCTGCCGAGTCAGATTCTAGTTCAAATTAGCTATCCCGTGCTATCAGGTTTTCAGCAACTCTCTAGTAAATATCAATGCGAGATGAATACCATCTTGATAGTTAAGCATTTATTTGACCAGTTACAAGGTAAAAGCTGTGCTCATCGTTGTACACTTTGCAATAATGTTATCTTTCACTCATGCAAAAGTGACTACTTTTCTTAAGGAAATCTGAGAACTGATTTGCACAATATTCCCGTTGGTAGTAAACAAAATCACACAGCTGCTGCACGTTCACATTCTTTCTAAATAGACTGCATAGAACGTTTCCCATTTTATAGATAATAAAATACTGTTCTTGTTTGATTCGCAGTTTTCTTCTGCTTAATCTGCTATTCCTTTCATTAATTAGCTGTTACTGATATTTCATTTAAAGAACGGTTTCCTGAATGTTTCTAAAATACTTATTCCGCACTTTTTGTCTCAATCTTCGA
The DNA here is from genome assembly GCA_944470555.2 of Heterobilharzia americana. Lineage (NCBI taxonomy): Eukaryota > Metazoa > Platyhelminthes > Trematoda > Strigeidida > Schistosomatidae > Heterobilharzia > Heterobilharzia americana. Next base: position 13,267,199 of record OX104128.1, read on the forward strand.
GGAATTAGATGTCTCTTAGAACAAATTAGTCGATACATAAGATGTTTTATCCTATTAGCAAAGAATATCGTGACAGATACTCCCTACTAATTTTATCAACAAAACTTTATTTACTACCGGATTCGATGTGGGTTTGTTTGCTGTGCAGAACATGGAACAAACTGATTTTCCCTATAAGTTACATTGTACATATATATAATGAAGTGCTTGAGTTTAAAACTAAACTCTACAAATTTTATCGGATATGTTAACAACCCTTGCAGTTTTGTTTATCAAACACTTGTAACAGTATAAATGTGTTCCGCATAGACTCACGGAACAAGTCTAAATATCAACATGTCAGTTGGATGAAGGCAGTTGTTAGGAAGTCATAGATCTACGTTCCGTGCTTCTATCCATTCTTCAGCAAGGCGAACCAGCAACCTCAAATAAACCGATGTCTTCTGTGGATTCGAACTCACTCTATACGATGGTGAAGTCAGCGATGCTGTCACTAAGCGATTAAGGCAGAGATTAACCTTCTGTTGGACTGAATTAGTTACATTGACTAGTCACCGTAGAGTAACCAATTTCATGTAGTCTAGTCTTCAGTGATCACCAAATTTGTGTCCCTCATGTGAAAATTGAAACCGTCCATCCATTAAAGAACTAATATACAAACTTTACTAAACATTAACATTAAATTTATTATGATGATGAGAAGTATGACGCAAGTTGAAAGATAGGAGATCAGAATAGACGCATTCCACTTGATTGAAATGTAAAATAGATGATATTATTGAAAAAAGTTTCGAAATTAAACAATGTACTCCAACGAAGAAAATTTCTTTTTTGGTGAGTCGTTTTTAGTCACTGTGCAATCATATTTACGGTAACACCAAACAAACTAGTCTATAATTGGCCAGCAGGTAAGAAGTAATTTATCAAAATGATTATTAGTTCGTTTTTGAGGGTTATGGGGATTTATTGATTTCAAGCTGATATTCATTTCTGATTTCTATATTGTTATGAAACATCCATCCCTAGATTTTCACTGGTTACAAATTGTATTAGTAATTTTCAACTTATCAGTCACCACTGTGATTGACTGCATACCTTCCCTGTGCATACTATGACTACACAATCCCCTTCTATTTCTTTAACCGATTCACTGGCTTACCGTAGAATATCCTGTTTTAATGAACTAATTTTGATCTATTGGTCAGCAATAAATCCCTAGAGAAATCATGGCTACACACTCTTGAGCAGCTCCACAATAGAACAAACCATCTGTTGATTGCTCCTGAAATTTGGATGATTCTCCGAGTGGCATAAGTTTCTGATAAATCTCAAACTGAAATGATAGACTTATTAGTCTATCTGTTTGTTTTTACTATGAATACAACTTTACAGCTATTGAAAATGATTCACTGAAAAAGAATCTTTATCCTTGGATTCATCTTTTCTGAACCTTTAGTGAGTACTTTTTCTATTCTCAAAATCTCTCATACGTACGGTTTTAATTGTACTTGATTCTTCTATCAAGCTTTATGACTGACGAAATGTATTACCTCCGTTCGTAATAAATATTTTTTTGAATAATGCAGTATATGGATCATATATATATATATATATATATATATAGAGAGAGAGAGAGAGAGAGAGACAGGGAGAGAGTTCAAATTACTGGTGTAACATTAAAATAGAAAATGTAACTCTGATGTCTTTTAAATTGTCAATATCATTAAAAATACTTTTCATCTATTTTCTCTTAAAAACCTTTGTAGTAGCAATTTAATTATGGTTGCTGTATTCTGTGCTTCACACACTGAATTACATTTTCTCGGTGAAATGCAATAAGTAAAAGAAGCAACAGTCATTGTGCTGACTTACAGTGCTAAAATTCAACTTTTGTACTTTGTAGTCGTAAATCTTCTATTCCCTTTAACCTATTTTCTAGCATAACATAAAAAGATGAAAAGAACACAAAGAACATTAAAAGGTGTGTCTTTAAAAGAACCCTATTCTGAATAATGTATATCTTTTCTACATATAGCAGAAGAAAATCGTTAATGCTTGCTACCGTCTTAAGGTCTTTTACTCGACAGAAACGTAACTTCTCAAACTCTTAAAATCGAATAGAATGGAAGGTATTTTCTGGCGGAAAAATGAATGAAACAGATTACTTAACAATATAAATTTTAAAAGTATAGATTTTTGAAAGCGTCTTAAGAATGTTAATTTTATTGACATACAATAAACTTATACCTTTGAATTTCTATTCAAGAAATTACTCAGTGTTATAAGATAAAGGAAAGGCAGGATACCTACGTTACATTGACGAAACATACAGATTAATTGAATAGCTCAGTTATCTCATATACCTACTTCTCTCTTACCAACTTGAAGAGAGTAGAGAAAAAACGTTGGAGTAAAAAAAAAGATAAAGTCCATGCTATGTGATGCTTCAGTATTCCACGGTGAAGATATGCGCAGATATATCGTACATCCAGTCGAAAAGAGAGTAGGAACAGCAATCATAGAATGTTTCGAATGCATTGCGAATGACAGTCCCACTTACACAGAACTGAATTCTTGCGAAACTTGTCTGACTTATGTGTATGGTTTAAGTAAAATGATGAACAGAATTTTCCATTTTGACCTATATAAACAAAGTCCAATTCAACTTATCGAAAGGTTGGTCATTGTTTGGTAAGAAATTTACAAAATACGATCGACAAACTTATGTTACAGATATGAGTTAGACGGCTAAATTGGTTAACAGCTGGCGATAAATTCGTGTACATAAACCAGTAACACAAAGTTAGAGTTTTAATCATTGCGTAAGTTAGTTTTAATATAACCCCTGCACATTTAGAAAATCTGAATGTTCCGCTGTATATGCTACAGCTTTTTTAACAGAATATTCGAAATGTTATTGAACACTAATATATATACTGTCAAATGTTACATGTACGAATTTTTACCCTAACGCCTTTGGTTAGTTTATTTGTTTTTCAAACTGATTTTTTCTAAATAGTCATCTTAAATTCAAGCAGTCTTCATCATTTGTCATCAAAAACAATTCAATAATCTGTATCCATGTATATAAATGTTGTGAGAAATAGATATTGTTACCTATCCACTGTATGGAAATCCGAAAAACATGTTCATTCATGAACAATAATTGATTGATATTGTTTGTTTGCTTTTTAAAGGTCTGATTTAAAATTGTGACCTTTTCCAATGTTTTCGCCGAATTAAAGACTACCACATAGGTGACAAGTGTATTTTTTTCCTTATGTTTAAAGCATTTATTGACGTTAGATATACGCAGCATTTCCGAGGTCAATCTTTCGTTTTGTGAATAGAAACCCTTCTCTAATATGTCAACATTGTCAAAATCAATCTTCTGCTCACTTTTAGTGGTATGCATTGCTATTACTTTTCAATTACACTTCATTCTTTAATGATTGTTTGCTACACACCTTAAGTTCATTCCCTTTAAGTCTCAGCTACCTACAACCAAAATAATTGGCCGCATAGTCTGAACATTTAATCTTATACACGCAGTTGATTTGTGTCATCTTTGAAACCACACGTTCCACGTTGACCAAGGGTTTCTCCAAAGAACTTGAAGGTTTTAAATACACAAACTCTTTGCATTTGCTCTGAAGTATGCTTACTAACTGTGACACACAGAGAAACGTTCAAAAAAACCTTATTTTGGGTTTTCTAGACACATTGAGGTCATATGAAAACTGAGTTATGTAGTGAATAAACCTGGCTGGGCGCTCAACTTTCTTCAACATATTCGTTACAATCATGGTCTGGATGTCTACGAAATGAGACTTTGTTGTAACCTAAATAAATCACTAGTCAACTCTCTGCATTCATCACTGCGCAATACAGCCCTTCATTTTTGGGAATACACTTAGCCAATGAACCTCAGCAATGACAAAACCCAGGTTAGGAGCATCCTGTCAATTGAAATTCACCATTTGAAAATCGCTGCTAAACACTCAACCTAAAGCAATTTGAATGACTCATTTCTGTAATGAAGAAAAGTAGCTTGTTTTAATATCCTAAACAATTTAATGGAGTCCTTAAATATGATTTCCTACTCATAAAAAGATAGACATTATCTATCATCACGCTGATTTCTTCCCTTTTTGAGCATCGAAATTCTAGCGGGTTCTTTTAATGTGCACTAAAAGCCACCGATTCCAGTTTAATTGCAATCTCTATCACGAAATTGACAAAAAGGAAGCAGGTGAACTTAATAGCCCTGTGTTGACAGAGAGTTCCGTATTTGATTAACCTTCTAATAAGACTCAGTGACGACAATTGTTTGTGAGTTACAACTTATACCAGCCATCACATCTGTTAGAACTCTTAGGCAATGTACATGAGGACGAAACAAGAAGATGGTGGTAAATCAAGATCCATGCACTTTAGTTTTCAATGTAATTTAAAAGGTAAACTTGAGAGATTCACTCGTCATAATGGCACATGGAATGTCCTTTCTCGTAACTTCAACACATTTTGATCATTCGGCGTTAGACCATCATTGGTATGAAATGGTCAAAGCAGCACAAAGGACATTTTCATCCAAAATAGTGGGCGAGTGATTAGTAATTCTGAAAACTCCAAAGGCTCCTCTAAAAGTATGGTACATGAAAGGGTGGAAAGTTTTCAAACACTACCGTTAGTGGGAAACCAGTCTTCATTCATCTTGACCTCAAGTGCAATGAAACTGCGATAACCATAAAGCGAAAGACTAAGTTCTACATAGGTCGGAATATGTCCTTCAGCAAAGCTAGTTCCCTTTCTTTGATATTATACTCAGCAGTACAAATATCTGAAGTTATCCCTGATGTGTTGCTTGAAATTGTGTACACTGATTTATTTATGTGTCAGGGTTAGTATTTTTTGCGAAAAGAAATGATGGTATATCTCACATATTTGGACGTGAGCCAAACAGCCTACAGGTTGGATGATAGAATAGTCCAAATATTAAAAGACACCAAGTAGATTCCTTGAAGCTGTTCAAGATAATCGACAACAAAAATAATCTAATTCTACTTCCCTTCCCTAGAACAGTTAGAACCAAACATCTTAAACCAGTACTATGTTTGGAAGACGTCTGAGGTTGCACTGGACTTCAAAGATAATCCTATTTTAAAATCTTCATTTATTTATTACAACATCCCATTTTTACTAGATTTTCAGTTTAAACTAGATCATAATCTTAAATTACTGATTAAGACCCTGTAAACTTCATTACATTCTATTTCCTGACTAGTACTAATTTATGTGCTCATCGGCCTACTCATTATTTGTCTATAAGTTCCACAATATTTGTTTCACTGTAGCTGTCAATTTTTCATGTGAACTTTTGTTACATTCCCATATTTCAATTTGCACGGTCTCCTTACTTCGCTACACCACCATGGGATCTTTATGTAAAAAAGGATTTTTATTTCATGAAATAAAGTTCGTTAAAATTCTTAGGTACTTTGATACTTTCAATGTTATGGCTTTCATGGAAGCAGGAAGAATCAACGAAATAATAAAATGGATCAATGCTTTTCCGCTTCACCTTTTATACATGCTTTTTCGAGGCTAAATATTTCTTTGGTCATATGTATCAGGTAAGTAACGTTAGATAAGACAAGCTTAGTGGTGTTCGTTCACAAAAGTAATATTACTGTTGAAAAATGTTCAATTTAACGTACTTCAAAATAAAAACTGACTGAAAATTTGACTTATTAACAGACAAAATGAAGTTATTTCGGGTACAACATCTCAATGTAAAAAGAAAAGTGTATTTGCATATTAGTTGCACTTTGGATACAAATCGTTATCATAGGATCGATTCTGTGTAGCCTATGCTGTTTTTATATATGACAGATAAATCACATTCTGACAATTGGCATAAATACTGAAGTGTATGTATTACAGAATTTTAAAGTGGTACGGCCATAAATTGCATCTCATGAACACTGAACCTAGAACTCACAAATCTGTACAGAAGAGAGTGAATAATTATTATGCTTTACACTTTTCAAACATTTTGATAGTCCACGTAATGCAAATTGTTTTATGAGGTTCAATCGCTTTCAGGTAATGAATAATAAATACACATGTAGAAAGTAGCGTACTCACAGTCATAATCGACGAGATAGCTAATAGTTTTGCAATGTTAGTCACATTAACGCTGAAGAGGGAAATCAATTTGATTTTAATAATGCGTTTCACTATCACACTCTTGCAAATACTTTGTGTGAACTTACATTGACGGGCAGACAAAATAACCTGTTTAATTTGAACTTCACTTGGGTATCCCGAAATAATTTGTTTAAGCTTACTGCAAGGAGCGTCAATTATTAGGGCATCTTAAGACTTTACGGGTAAATATTATTTTTTACGTGTAGCCCTAAAACATGCTCACTGACTAGCATCTCAAGACAACTTATCCCTTCATTTTGCAACAACTTTGAGTGAAGTTGAAATACAGTGAGATAAACTGCTACAACATGTACTTACTACTTCAGTTGTCCTTGTAGTGGCTCCAAAGGCTATCCACTAAAATAATGAATGAAATTTACTTAGCGTGTGCAAAAACTAGCTCTCCAGATGAAATCGTTAAACGTAATAGGGTATTTCAGTAGTTTCTAAAGCCACTTTTAGTATCACTCGTGTCCTTAAGTCCATTCAACAATCCTTATATCAAGTGTAAGATACTGGTGCCTTTTAGAAAAAAGCAGCTCTAATTTAGCCTTACTCCAACGAGTTCTCTACTTTTAAATGTTAACTTTGAGACGAAATCAAAAAACCAAGTACTTAATTTTGCTGGTCTGAATACTGCATTAGTCAATCGATTAGATAAAGTCACTTCGTAATATTCCAAGCTTCATAGCTTAAAAAATTTAGTAACATTTTTACCTCACACGGTCAACAAATAAGTAATAGTAATATTCATCATAGACTAACATCGATTGATGACACAATGGAAATCTGGGGGCTGTAAACCCAGTGGCTCAATGGTAAACTGGTCCCCCTGGAACATGAAGTTCCTGGGTGCGATCGCAGACGAGATCATAGGTGCAGCCTGCTTAAGAGTCCCAAGCTGGGACGAGATAGCTATCCGGTGCTCCCAGGCTCCCAGTAGTACTCCGGCTGCTGGCAGTGAGTGATGAATATCAACCTTAAACCAATAAATAAATCCTTTCAAAGCTTCAAGTTAAGAACCGCTAAGTTGCGAAATTACTTACTTCGTTGCGTTTATAATGACCTACTTCCTACTAAAATATCTAATTACTGTTTTGTAACATATAATAACTAGAAAAAGTACTTGGGGGGTTACCAATGAAGTGAGATGGTTAGAAATTTGAAGTCATTCTTGCGAAAATAGCACGTTATACTAAAGAGATTAATCCTATGTAGACCCATACCTAAATACACTTTTTTCAAATTAAAAGTAATTTTCCGGAAAATTAGTGTCACTGAAGTGGCACGGGTTAGTAGCAGTCATAGAAAATAACCCCTACAATTTGTAATCTTAAAAACTCTTCACTGTTCCTGAAAGCTACAGCCTAATTTTTAGAGCTCTTCATTATCTTAATACATTTTCTAATGAGCCATTCTGCTATGAGACATCAAAAACATGCACATTAGCTATTAATAATCCAATTTGACCGATACTACTAAAGTACATTCATCATATAGCTTTTTTTTATCTCATCCGAAACTAACCAGTTGGCGTTCATCATATGCTGAAATCAGTTAGAGAACCAATAAAAACCTAGAAGCACTGGACTGCTGTTTCATCCTGGTATGACTCTCAAGCAGTGCACAGCAGGGACTAACTTGTGATGAATAAATCCTCAAAAACCTTTAAGATGAAGTCAGATTCAGCATTACAATAATAGTTAATACCATAGATGCTTAAAGCTAAGAGCCAAAATGTTAACTGTCTCCATACTACTCAGATAACCACACCTCTTGGATAAATTAATGAAATCAAGTAAGACCGGAATTGTTCATTCCTTTTTGTGAACAACGACCACTTTTCATTCAGAGATTTGACAAGCCAGATAGTATTGATTGCCATCACACAACAGGTATGGCACAATGCCTATTGCACCAACATCCACAAAGTTATTAAGTGGATTTGGATTAGATCTTTGCTAAATAAAAACACTTCAACGAAATATTACTCCAAAAAGCAGACAGATAACGGCAGTGAACAACGGAATATGGTCATTCACTGAATAGTTAAACAGCTTTAAGTTGATGAGTAGGCAAGTAGTTTATGTGAACGAATGTAGTAAAATTTCCAGTAGAGCGTGAATACAGTTAATGGATGATGGATAATGCAGATTACTTAAATCATTGTGTTATTTCTACTCGATTACTTACATGGACCTTCTAGCATACACACTGAATGTATCAGCTCTTTATCACAGAATGTGGACTGAATTTCTTTCTATCAAACAGTGGAAAAGCTCGTCTCAGCTATGCAACCTTGTTTATCCTTAAAAAAAGAGCCTAGGAGAGAATAAAATTGAATATAAATGAGTGTACTTGAGACCGATATTATTGATAGTGGGTGATGCATTTAGTGAAGCTTAGATCATGTTAACAGTTGGGTCACGCTGCTCAGTCGGTAGAGCACAGAGCTGATAACCTAGAGACTGCCAGTTCGAGTCCACCCACGACCTGAGCATTTATTTCACCTTCAATCACTATCCATTATCATTAACAATTTGGGGAAAATAATGCGTACTATAACTGTTTTTCCTTGCGGTTAATTTTACTTTAAAATGTTCGCCGCAACGTAGAATTGATCTAGACTAACATAGCGAAAGTAGTCAGTCTTATAAGCGTGAATATACAGAGGTGACTGTTAAAAGCTACCCTATACAACAAATACACAGAGCACTACATCTATGATAACACAGCTGTTCTAAATAACTTCTTGTATAATAACCAATTTGAAGCTGTCTGATTTTTTTGGTTAAAATGATTATTATTATAGGTTAAGAAGTCAAATTGAAGTTCATTTAAACGAAAAACTATGAATTTCTTTAGTCATAAATGTTAGCGCAACTGAACTTGAAAACTAAGTGACCAGAAAAACGTATGTGCTAATGTAAGGGGATGAATTTTAATCAGTGTAATGACGTCCTCCTAAATATAACAACAAAATGGAGAACTTTTAGCGCATATTTGTGGTTCAAGGTGGGGATTTTAAGACTGAGTTTCCTTCTGAGCTAGGCTTTTGATTAGCAAACATTTCGATGTCATGCTAGAAATCGTCATTAGTGCATCAAAGCTTCACAAAGAAGAATAAGTTATATTGAAACAGCTAATAATTGATGATATCAGTGAAAATAATGATTATAATTATATCTGAAAGGTGAGAGTAAACTCCAACGCTGTAGTGCAGTATAACTGCGTATTACATTGTCTACTTAACATACCACACAGAGATGCAGAATTATTGACTGAGTGACGTTTTGAGTAGAATTTATTGTTCTGTTCATATTCAGACCTTTAACGTCTGAAAAGTATTTCAAGAAAAACAGATCATGTACATGCAGCACCCAAGTTAAGAACACCTAAAACGTTTCGGCAGTAATATTAGAATTTTAAATACCGAAATAAATAAGAGTGCAATATGGTGTTATATCCACCCTAGTGACTAGTAGCGAAATCAAAACTGTGCGTTTCGTTCCATTTGGGACTCCCCAGCTAGATATACCTGCATTTCAGTAGATGATATTATACTTACTGAGTCTCGGGCCCAGTATCCACTGCTTTTAAATTCGACGCGTTATCCACTGAGTCACTGGGACACAACAGCCACCTCTTGTGTAATGTGCATCAATTACTTTAATACTTTTAGTTTCCCGTTCATATGCAGAGCCAAGTTGCTCGAACTCTGTTGGAAGACGAGCTCCTATGAGGATGTCTTCATACTGCCAGATATTCATGATATATTCATGCATTCATTTATTCGTGATGTTTGGTGTCTGGAGTAATGGGTTCTAGGTTCGAGTTCCAGTGGGAAAAACGTCACTCACTGAGATGCAGGCATATCCAGCTTATGAGTCACAAACAGTAGGGAACACGCACTCTAGATTTCGTAGCTAGTCAACAAGATGAGGATAAGATCATGAATATCCAGCAGTATCGAGACATCCTCATAGGAGCCCATCTGCCAACAGACGTCGAACAACTCAGCTTTGTTAAGCAACGAGAAATAATAGGTATCAAAATAAAAGGTGCAACGAGTTTTTGTGGGTTAACCAGCACAGAGTGACTGAAGATATCTTTTTGAATAAATGAATGCAATTTCCATTTAAAAGACGCATTCGCGTGTTCTTTAGTGAACTGCATCAAATATACTTTGTAATAGAAATGTGACCTGTTTCATGTCGGTTACTGAGTGGTAATATGAACGAACTTGATTATTTCTCTTAGAATTCCTTCTAACGGGTACTCGCAAGTACATAAAGATGAAGATACAAACCAGTTGCTCACAAAACAAGTTTCGAGTGACCCCCTATTCCAACATGCAAACGTCAGTGACCCCAGTATCAACTACATTCCCTGAAGTCAAAATAACAAGCGGACTTCTGAAATGAAACTAAGAGTAGAATCTGCTTCAAGAAACTTAAATCAGTATAATGTTGCTCAAATTGTGTTTAAATATGGCAGGTCATAGCGACTTCAGAAATTAAATCTTGGATACAGAGTTTTCTGACGATACAGGTTTTTTCTATTTTCTCAGTTTACGCTCAGAAATGTACTTCTTCATTCATTTATGCGTAATTTCTTTTGTATCAAAATCTTTTCTTCACTCTTTCATCTCTTTTTCTTAACAACCACCTAACAACATAGACTTACTCCACTAATGAACATAAGCAGCTGAATCTTTTTTTCTGGGACCGTAAAAAGCTTCGTAATGAATAAATGTCAAGTGAAAGTGGTCTTTCCAAATATAATTATCTTTGAAAAGGTATCAAGAAGTGACATGTTATCCATTAGTCTATTGTCATACTTCAAATTTTCCGCTAAGAGAAGACTATCAAACTCTTCACAAGTTCTTATTTGTCGATTTTCATATCAAAGATGAACATGCTGTCGATACACCAACAATGGTATGAAATTTGGTTCCATCCATTACCTACTGGACTATTTCACCATAGAATGGAATTTGTCGCAATGAATACTCAAAATATATTTTCAAGAAGAAATCCTATTGCGAATTCGTCTACTTTTTAAATTTAGTTTTATCACAATTTTCAATGTTTATTCCTCGGTGCCTCTAATGCAATTCTGTTTCACAGTTAGCAAAATGTTCGAATTCTTGCACATTCCCCTCAGTAGGTGAGACAATATCATTTCCTTAAGCAGAATAGATTCATTTGTGAATGTCTTATTCACCATTTTTTTCAAAAATTGACATTACTTTCTTTCTGAGTAGTTGTCTGATAATTATAACTTCTCGAAGGAATACTGAGCCAAACTAACCGATTTCTGTTGGTAGAAGGGTTCTTATTTGAACACCTCAATAATGCCGGATATTCATAGGATATTCATCTTGGTGGTTAGCAGTAGAATAAAGAAAGCGCATTTCCTTTGAGCCGGTGCTCATTAGCTGGTTGTACCTCAATCACAGTGAGTGATATTTTTCCTTCTAAGCCTCAGACCCAGTACCCATCACTTCAAACGTCAAAACGTTATCTACTAGGCCACTGCTATACGAGAACTACCTCTTGTGTAACCGGTAGAAATTGTTGTTTTTGCACCATTCTACCTGAGTAGTTACCCTAAAACTTGAATAAACCGACATGCTGTTAGATGATATGCAATGCATGATGATGATATGCAGTAAGCTTTCTGGATAAGTGAGAATTATGTTCACAGTTAAGGGGCCCATGTCAATAATGGCTGGTTAAAATAATACAAATACAGAAATTGAACATTTTCTGCGCTTCATTATATTGAATTTTATTTGCCTCATATAAACAGCTATACTTATCTCACTGGTTGTGATCAACTATTTCATCTCTTCGTTTACTGTACTTGTAATTCATAAAACGTCTTCTGAGGAATATTATACTAACAATAAGAATATTGCTCTTGTCGATGAAAACGACAAGTAAACATTCGACTTTTCTCTCAATTAAATAACAGTTTTTTGGATGATTTGTTGTACGACTTTAATATGGTGGTTCAATGATAAACATTACTTCAAATTACAAACTAATTTAAATGAAGAATGATCATGATTCCACCGAATGGTATAGCAAACAGTGGGCACCGAGGGCAAATTTGATATTTGACACAAATTACATCTGTTTGTTTTAAGCACACCGAGACTTATGCAAATTAACGTATGCGTATTTCCAACAAATATCAGTGATTTACAACTTCTGACTTCTTTACTAATGAGAGCTACGAATAAGAGAGATTCCTAATTTAGCTGCCGAAGAGTTTTTAAAATTTTCACTGTCTGTATGCACCCTGGTCTCTTATTACTGCTTATGATCCCTTCAGATAAACCTTAACTAAATGCGTCAGCCAACAAAGTAAATAAGTAATAAAATAAAATGCTTGTTTCAACCATTGCAAACGTTTGATGAAGTACTTGACGAAAGCTGTTCAACATGTTTCACTTTGTATATTTTCTCAATGAATTGCCTCATTTTCTAATGAACAGTAAGTTATTAACTCCATTTAAGGCTGCTTCAATTCGTGCAGGTAAACTATGTTTTATTCGATAACTTTTGTCCACGGTGTCAAACGAATACCAGCTAAACCCGTTAAAAAAGATATAAGCTAAATAGGCAGTAGAAATAATGTTCTGGAAATAATTTGAATAGCCACTGTCAATATTCTGTAGAGAATAAAATTCTGTGAAATCACAGTGGTTTCAAATGACACCGACTCATAACAAAGAAATTATAAAAAAAAGAAATCCTTACAAACAGTGTGAAATTTTATCTTAAATCTACGGAGTAACCACGCAACTTATGAAAGAAGTAAGCATCAACCTTTCTAATTATATTCCCAAGTCATCCTAGGTCTTCAATGCTGTTGTTAGCATGACATATTATGTATCCTTTCAGTTTGTCACCCAAATCTTGAGAACAGACTACGATCATTCATTTATTTAATATTCTGTCACTTTCATGTGCCACTTTAAAACTATGTCATAAATGTGCACATGCAGTCAGCCACCATTTACTGCAAAAAAGGTTAAATAAGTGCAATTAGACGTTTTGATTATCATATTATAAAATTCATCTTTCGACCTAGCTGACAACGTTCTGCAATTTGAAGCGATCAATTTTGAGTTAAAGTGTCAACATAAAAACGTTCACTGGTATGCATTTACATCTAGCTGATGAGTTACAAATAAAGAAAAATCACACGCCACGAATTCTTCTGTTAGCTACTACCCATCTTCATTATCAAACTGAAACTACTGGCAATATTCAGGCATCTGCTCAGGAATATATACGACAACAGTAGAGGATCAGTTCGGTCTAATAAGCGTCGCCAAGCTTTGAACAATAATGTAATCTTTTGACAAATATTTCACAAATATCCAACTTATTTCCATTACACGAATTCGAATATTCAAAACAGAATTTCTGTAGTATATCAGTAGTATTATTTTATCCAATAAAGTGTTTGTGTGCTTAATTTCATAGCACTGCATGCAATTTCGATGCTTTAGCTATCTAATACATGATATCTTTTAGAGTTTAGTTACAGTCGACAACTACTTTCAAAAGCTGTCGTTGATATACTCAACACTAAGCGATAAGCTTTCCTTCTAAACCACTTTGATGTATATCCTTAGTAATTTTATGTAGATTTCTTAGCAAATATTCTATATGAAGGTTTTACGGAGATTTATTAATTGACTTTCAGGTTGGAATTCATCATTAACTGACATCAGTTTGAGGAGAATTGGAAACCTGGGAGCACTGGACAGCTGTTTCGTCCTACTATGGAACTCCTCAGCAGTGCGCACTCAGGAATCCTCCAGGATTGGACCCGGGACCTACACGTTCCGTAGCTAACACGTTACAATTGAGCCATTGGGTCGGAATCTAATGGTCCACATTTCCTACTTCTGTCAGTTCACGATAGAGTGCGACCTACATTTGACATCGTCAATGAGTAACTGTCCTCATATTAGGACAAAACAGCTGTCCAGTGCTCCCACCTTCTCAATGTTCCTCCAACTGATGTCAGTTCATGATGAATTCCAGCCTAAAATATTCTGTATACCAATATCACATTACTTTCGTTCAGTTAACTACATTTTTTTCGAATCTCATGGCGTTTGTCCTTTGACTCACTTGCTGTCATTGTGTGTTTTCTTAACGTCTATCGGTTAGTATAATACCACCAAAATTCTGGTTGAACAGAGGTTATATCTACCCGCATTATCCATGCTCACATTGCAACTCATTTGAGACTAGTACCATTGAGCACTCATGGGTACAAAGTCTTCACCTAGACCAAATTCGATCATCAAACTGAACACAGTGAGAATATGTATTTTTTTTCAGCGTCGATTATCGAAATGAAATGCAGGTTCACTTATATTTAAGATCAGTCTGGATATCCAGTGATTACCACTGTTATCTCTACTTAGACATTAGAAACCTAGATGTTTAGAATAATGAACAAGTGGTGCAGTTTTCGTAGCATTACTAGTATTGATAGTAGACAAATCCAACAAACGTTCATCTTTGCCTATCAAAACAGTTAACTAACTCAAGAACTCTAATAAAACACTCCCTGAACTGTGAAGCATATCAGTTAACTGCTCTTTTACCGACTTTAGTTGTGCCCGAAAATTGTATTCTCGGCACAGAATACTATCTGAGTAAACACTACTAAATAGTTTTCGTTTATTATAATACCCTGTAATTATTTTGTCATCAACTTCAAGTTAACGTATGAGATGTTATCCATACTGTCATTTTCTAGAGTTTATATAATTACTACGTTGTTAGTTAGCTAGGAACACAATAATTACATTTCTTGTTTTTAAGAAGCTGAAACAAATGTTAGATTTTATATTGTATCATTTGGAATTGACCCTTGGAAACACCGATTAGATTACACTTGAATAATGATTAAGAAATGCTCTAATATGAATATTTGGACATTCAACGAATGAACTCACGTTGGGTATTTAGAGACTATTAGCTATAGCTCTTGTCAACAATTTTCTGCGTAGCATATCTACAACCTCTACGAGACCTCAGACCCGATGGCCTTCACTCAACTAACACTATTCAAAGTACACATAAATGATGAGCTTCCCAACTTGGTAGCCACGTGAAAAGCTTGGCCAATAAAATTCACTCAGAATTTATGACTAGAAAATCCAACACTACTACCCAAAGACCAGTAAATTTAGTTAACTAACTGCATACCTAATTTAAATATTCTTTTTACTAGAATTCAGTCAAGGAAGCAAAATCGAGTTTAGTTCGTATTTCTGGAAGTATATAGCGCTAATTATTCCATAAAAATTTTCACATTATGATCATTTTGATCATTCCTGTGATATTCGGTCACTTGTATTTCATAACAATTTACGCTTTTGAAACATTTCTCCATTCGAACGATGGATTCTGACTTGAAATGGATCTGCATTTTGTAATTTCAGTAAAATTCTCAGTGCTTATTAGACACCTGAGGGGAAGAAGTGTACTACTGCGTCGAGATAATCAATTCATTGGTCAGGTGGCTAATAATAACACAAGACTGAAATATGCAAACATCTAGCAAATCATGTTTCAACTTATCTATTTAATGTATCACTGTAAGAGATAATCAGAACCCGGGTGCACTCGGTGAAGTCGATGAAAAAGAATGAGAAACCAGTTACCTAAAAAGTATTATAAGTTCTTAGTGAAGTGCTTGGTTAACTTGTTCACAGGTCCCTTTATAGTAAGACACATAATTGCTGCATTCATTCTTTGCCTAATGAAAGTTTGCGTGTATACCAATTAAAGTGAAGATATTAGGAAAACTCTTATAACAGGTTGAAAAACAATTTAATCTCGAGATAATTATGTCCAGGGTGTAGTCAGATTGGGAAAAGCTGATCTCAAAAGTTATTCTTCACATAAAATAAAAAGCGATAGTTTTTATCGAACCTCATGTGTTTTTAAAGTGGGTGATAAAAACTGTCAAAAAAATGGCTATTCAATATAATGGTTTCTTAAGAACTATATTACCAGCTGGAAAAAACTTGATATAAGTAGATTGTTCTGGTTGTCAGATAAATATCATAGGTTGGCAAAAAGTCAGAAACAGTCCTGAAAATCAAAAAAGCTTAGAAACATGTGAAAAGTTTGAATTTCTCACAAAGCTTTATGATTTTCAACCCCTGGTCCTTATGAGTTTTTCTGTTTGTTTTTAAAAATATTCCTCGATATTACCAAATTAAAATACCGCTCCAACATTTTTTTAATTCATGTGACTAAATTATTGTTTTCACTTTCCTGCATCTTCAAGTGTTCTCTCTGATTCTCTATTCCCATCTCTTATCATGTTATTCTGCCTTGAATCTCATTTATCTTAAAAACATTTTCGCTTAGTGAACTGTAGCCTCTTCCGGAGTACCTTCTTTTGTTAAACAATCTGTTTCTGGCTACAGAAACGACTAACTTTCCTCTCTCCAGATATTCGATAACACAATTTTAGCCGATTAGCCAATAACAGATTTACGTATTTACTGTAACTATAAATATGACTGTAAAACTAGCTACAGCAAACAATTTGTCGATTTGAATTTTTTTCAACAAGCTTTTATTTTTACTTATTTGCACACGGGATAATGTAGAAAAGGTTAGAAATTCCAATGAAGCACAATAGCTGCATATATATACACATATATTTAAGCAATACTTGGTATAGCAGTCCGCGTTATCATCCACTTTTTACAAGACTCCTGGTTAGTACCCAGTTGTAATCTTAGCCTCGTTTCCGTAAATAATACTGACTTGCTATATAAATGTCCTTAAGCATAACTAAGCAAAATTTTTATGAAAGTTTAAAATAGTAAAATTATGCCAGTAACCAATCAACAGCAAAAAATACCACAATATGAACTTTACAATAAAGCATGGACGTGATAATTACTTCAATTCTTGTAGATTTGTTCACCAGACGTACAGATGATAGCACGTGACAGCATCATCTGTTGCAATGATACTTAGGTAGAGTAGTAGTTACATTACAATGGCTTCTTTCAGGTGAAATGCAAATAAAGGCCAGTTAGATCATTACTTGATGGAGCGAGGAAACTGTACTCCAAGGATTAAAAACACGACAGGCAAACCCTACTCCAAAAGTACCTGTTTAGTAATGGATATGCAAACAATATCGTTCATAATTTTGGCAGTAAATACAGAAATCAAAAAATCGTGAGAGACCAGTTTTCATCTAGCTGGCAATTGAAGAAGATCCTATTTTAAATCGAGGAACTCAACGATTAAGAGTTTTCCTCTTTAGAACCTATGCATCAGCAAATTATGCTATTATCAGCCTTAAGTGATTGTAAATCCTATCTCAGTTCATCCCCAATTCCATTTATAAATTTATATGTACTTGGCTCAGCAAAACAATAGGTATTTTTCCCTTTACTCAAGCCATTTCGAAACATTTTCGACTACAAGGCTTCCAATCATTAAGAAGTAAAATAGTTTGACATCTACTTTGTGTACACCTCGAAGTAAACATGTCAGCTGCATTTAAAGCCTTCAAAAGATAAAGAAATTCAGTCTTATTTTGCCGAATCATTTGAAATCAAACTTTTAAAGCCTTTTCTTTACAGTAAGTTTTCATCCTGAGTTTAAAAATGAATCCAACGTCCTCATCATTACTTCTACTTGATTGAGATCTATGATTCAAGGATATGAGGGGTTAAAAATTTATTACTATAAAGTAAAACGCATAAATTTTGCAAAGGATATGCTTTTTAAATGAAGTTGAGTATATGCTTAGGTAACACTTTGTCGGAAAATCTTTTGGTGTTAACTTCAATCTCATATACTTTCTTACTTAAAAACATTGCTAGAAATGTTTTAGGATTCATCCTTGTTAAAAACATTTTAAACAATTAGTCCCTATGAGTTTTTACAATATAATAGGGCGAAAATTATCTGAGAAGTGTGATGTATGCGTACAGTAACTTTCGAACAGTCTGGTCACATATTTACTTGTCAAGCTATTTCATATGAAAGGTTATAATATAGCAGGTAAGTTAAATAAATTAAAATTATACAAAATTTGACTAATGTCTGCATGATATTTTTGAGATGAATGGGGTTTTAATTCTGAGGTAGCATTCACTAAGGACGGATACCAGTTGGGGAACCACTGAAAACCTGTGAGCAGTTGACGGCTGTTTTGTCCTAGTATGGGACTTCTCAGCAGTACGCACCCACGACTTACCAGAGATCAAACCCAGGATTTTCATTAGTGACATGCTTCTGGATGGATATCACTAACTTCCAGTGAGAAGCCGTGAACCGTGGAGTCAGTCTGTCAGAAGGAAAGTGGATCCAATCTGAGGATGCTGAATGATAGTCACGCTGTATCACGAGTCAACAGAAGTTGGAAATTGTAAACCGTTGAACCTCGACCTAGTGGTTGGATGCTTAAAGCATTTATCTTGTAACTAGAAGGTCCTGAATTCAATCTATAGTTGAATCTTAGGTGCGTGCTGCTGAGGAGTCCCACACCAGGACGAAACAGCTCTCCAATACCCCTAGGTTTTCAGTGGTTTTCCAACTGATATCTGTCCGTGACGAATACTGCCCCATAATGTCAGTATGTCATACGTAGAACTTTTGGCTTTGGACTTAATCAACAAAGTCCCTCTGTACAACAGGTGCGTTTACGATATCTTAGTTATATGTTCCAAACATGAGGATCAGAAAAGTCTTCTATATAAATGTAACACCTTATAAAGGCACACCAGTGAAGTAGAAAATAACAATCAAATCGTTTTCTGGGCCTATTAATAACTAGAAGGGAAGATGAGTTGATAAAAAGATCAATGTATAGAAAACCTACGTAAACCAGACAGTACCTAAACTTTCATACATTCTGTCCAGTACAGTCAAAATGAAGTTTAGTAAAATGCTTATTCAGAAGGATCTAACATATATGCACATCAGATACATTAGAAAAAGAAGTCAAATTCCTAACAAAGACACTCATGGAAAACGTACATCCTCCGAAGTTCTTCAGTCGTTATAAAAATCTCTCAACGGTCCCGAAGAAGGACTCTTACGTCACTCTACTGTATAAGGGGAATACGGGCAGCATGATCCTAAGACGAAGGCTTAATTCAATTGACAAAAAAGAATACTATACAGCCAAGCCCAATATTAAAGAGAAAAAAACCTGTGATGCAAAATAAACCTCATCACTACATGGATGATTACGTCACATCCTACTGTGTATACTACTTTACATGTGTGTGTGGTGACACATATCAAGAGGAGCGATCTAACTGGAAGTCGAGGATGGCAAAGCATATCCGTAAATGGCTAGAAAAACAATTACATTCAAATAATCCGATAGATACAGAGGGCAGACAGATATCATCTTCTATAGGTAAACATATTATAAAAGCAGGTAACGTGATTGACCGCAGAACGGCTCCCATTGTATGACAGTCGTCAAGACCATATACTTAAATTCATTGAAGCCTACTTTGTGTATTCAGAAACAATTTGTTCTTACCTTAAACCTTCCTTACTAATCTTTACATCATTTTATTGCAATGGGAGGTGTGAAAATGTATTATTCCTCATTATTAACCGTATGTCTTCCAAATCTTGTGTCATCTTTATTTATTTGCCTTACCCTGTCTATTGTAACCCTTCATATGAAATGCCTTGACAAGTAAATATGTGACCAGATTGTTCGAAATTTATTGTACTCATATATCACATTCTTCAGATAAACTCCGTTTTCTTACTTTATTACGCAAAAGAAGGTATTTGATCTATGCTTGTTTTTCCCTGCTTCTTTTGTCTAGGAGACAACAGATTGGCTAAACTTAGAGCTCCGGATTTGTGCTTTTTTTAGTTTTGCTCTATATAAAAGACAATTTACCACTGCTTTGATCGTCATTATTTAAACTTGTTCCCACTACAAAAGTTTTTTATTTGTTAGTTTCTGGGTACCTTTTTGTAAAATAGACATCCTATTCATTTATTAATTAATTGAGTGGTGATGCTACGTGACTGAAGTCGAATGCACTGATAGGTTAGCGTTACACAAAATAATAACAAGACATCCTAATTCATCAAAAGATTAGACTAACATTATGGAGGTAGCTACAAAACCTAACACCAGAGGGAGAAAAAACTATTCTATACACTGAGATATCTTTAATGTAATAATTAAAATATTTTTTGAAAGTTACAGACTTAAAACTACCTGGTAAAACTATATAAATAGAATCCAGACAGAGAAGTCGGGAGTGTGAAACTCAAAAAGCAATTTAGAAGTATAAACTGGTAATATTTGATGATGAAATTCATCAACATCGGTATCTGCATCGCAGTTACGGAGATGAAAACTTACTAAAAACTTTTTCTTTCTAAATGTTCATGTTGGTTTTAATCACCCAACAGATACAATCTCAGCGAAACACGACAATTACAATGGTATGTGTTAGTCATGTAGTTACATTTGATTTCCAGATGTCAGCTTCATATTCACTATCGATTAGATGACGAAAACCCGTATCGTTAAAGTCCTCTGCATCCCCAAACTTTCTTGAAATTTGCCAGACACACAGTCAAAAACGTTTCTTAATGTTCATTCAATGCTTCAGTGCTTCGTCATGCACATGTGAAATGATGCGTACCATGAAAGGTAGCACAGGAGAGCAAGTTTCAAACTCGGACTAACTGGGTGAGAAAATCATTATAGAAAAATTGACAGTAGCTGTTTATGTCCTTTTTATGCAGTATTTATTGTGTTTAATTCTCTTGAAGATTATATCACTTTGTAATCATTATTAAGAAACAAAGTACTCTTGCCAACTGCATCGCACTTCTAAGCATTAGTTGATGTTTTGTTTACTAATCGAATACTTTTGTATGTTTACTTTATCACAGTGGTACTTTCTAACAACGGCCATATCTCCTTCAGGTCTATCTATTAAGCAAAGACACCGTAAGCGGATGAAAATCGTTTTCACTAGACCATTCTCATTGCACACGGAATACAAATTTTCAAAAGTACAGTCCTTTTCATAAAATTTACCGTGAATGGATAGTTGTATATCACTATCCATAGTTTTTTGAAAGCTGAGGTCACAGAAATCAAGATTTTTACTCTGATTACACGTAATTCGTCTCGTAAATTTAGCAAATAAGAGGCAAGCATAAAGATCTTGCACCCAGTTATTGTTTCATCAATCCATCTGCTATAGAATGTGGTTTCATTAATTCCATGGTCCACACTTATTTGTGTAGGATTCTTCATGAAAACATCAGGTCGAATAGGACACAACGGAGTGCTCATTGAAAGTCCATCAACTTAACATTTAATAATATCATTTAATTATGTTTATAAATTTCTCGTGCACACTATCAAACATTTCTAGCTGTCTTCGTCACTTAGCTGAAGAACAAAATGCAGGGATATAACCTATATAATTATAAACGTCCTGACCATAGTTGCTACGAATGTCCCGAAATCAGTTGAGAGTGCCAAGTTTGATTAAACCATTATAAGAATATATTTTAACATAATCCCCGAATGTTTAGAAAATCAAAACAAGATATTTCTGAATGCTTTTCTGTGTGAGCCACAGCTTCTTCAGCAGAATATAGGGATTTTTATTAACATCAAAATATATATAGGCATACATCAACTATCTCGTTAATGTAGGTACATTGGTTAAGTGATTTTTTGTCCAGCCTGAGTAATTAAGATTAGGCATCACAACTTGACGCTTGTTACTGTCATTAGTCAACTAATATGTAGGATAGTCAAAGTCAGTGTGTGTATTTATGTATGTTGTGGAATACATGCTGTTTTTTGTATTCTTATTTATGAACCATCAATAATTGTCATTATTACTGAAGCTTAAACTAGAAAAGGTCATCATCAATGGCTTTGCCGGATTAATGTTTACCAAACAGGTGACAAGTCCATTCCTTCTTTTCTGTTTATAGCATTTGATGTTATCGAAATATACTGGGCTTCAGAAGTTAATCTTTACGTGTGTGGAAACCTTTTCCCAAAATGTCTGTCTTCTCAATTCACTCATGTGTCCACTTTTGACTGCGTATAAATCTATTGATGATCGCTGTTTTAAATTTTTATTATTATTATTATTTGTCCCTTGGGTTCCTAGTGGAGAATAGGGCTTGAGTAGCACGTCTCCATTCCACTCTGTTCTCCTCAATCTTTTGAACCTGGTTCCACGACAGCCCACAAGCTCTCATTTCTTCCTCACCCAATCTCCTACATGTCATCCTTGGGCCCCAACTCGTCGCTTCCTATTTGGGTTCCACTCGAGAGACTGGCCTGACGCGTGATGTCCCAGTCGGCGCTCTCAGTTTATGACCAATCCATCTCCACTTCTATCTGCATATTTGTTGAGAGATAGCTTCTTGGTTGGTTCGTTACAGGCTGCTGCTTATTCTTTCTGATCTGATCTTTAGTAACTTAAATTTTTCTAATTCATCCTAACTCTTAGGTGAATGTTTTGTACATAACTTATATTCATTCGCCCCAACTTCTAAGGGTCTACAACTTTCTCCTATATAATTAGCTTGAAATTCCAAGCACTGAATTTTGTAAACAGTTGTTCTGCGTCATCATAGGAAGTAAATCTTTCATTCTAAGATCTTTCCTACTAAATCTAAAGGTTTGAAAAAGACTTTAATACCACACGAAGCGCATACTTTTTTAATCTGTTCAAATGTACCTTCCCGACACTATAACGTCATGAACGACGCCCATGATTTTGTTGTAGCTTTATTGCTGTTAGTAGTAGTACTTGCTGTTTTATTTGTTTGATCGACAATATTGTTCAAAAACTTTTTAGGGTATTCATTTTCCATTGGAACGCACTTTATTTTGTATATTTCACTGTGCAAATCATTAAAATTTTTTATGATGTTTTTGGATCTGTTTTGTAGTATTATGTATCATTTGACTAAATATTTTTAAGTTAATAAAAGTCCTTATATTCTACTGAAGAAGTTGTGAATTACACAGAAAAAAGTTCAGAAATACCTTGTTTTTATTTTCTAGACACGCTGGTATTACATTAAAATATATTATTTTAAGGGACCTATAAACTCTCTTTCAAAAAGATCTCCTTAAGTTAGGACGATCGAATAAACCACGCCATGAAGGTCTCAGATATGTTCGAGCAACTATTATGGCAAACAGTAACTAACAAATAATAGATGGTATAAACTTGTTATTAATATACGATCACAAACTGCACCCTAACATTCAACATGAACCAAGCAGTCGTTGATAATTTAAAATAAAATCTACCATGATGTTGACAAAAATTGGGTTAAATTCCGGTCTTTCTATTGGAAATATATGACTTAAGTACCAAAGGTTTTCCAACTATCTATCTATCCATCACTGTTGTTATAACAACTAGTTTTGAATTTAAATACTTGTCAAGCACTCATGTTAAATAAACTTGACTTCAATCCTCCATGGTAAGAACACTTTTAAAGACATTTATCACGCTGATCAAGTTAATTGGTATCAGTTAACATCAACATTTGTACACCGTGAAAGAATAGATGACTAAGTGAAAATGTAGTCAAGTGGTGAGTGTAAATCATAGCAATAACATTCACTAGCTCAAACAGTATTCTTGTGTGAAATATTTTGCACCTGTATATAGATGCTTACCAATGAAAGTGAACTTAGTGAAAATGCTTCATTCTTAAAATTTATAAAACAAAAGTACTCGAAAAACAGTATAACTAAACGAAGCCTCCCTTCTATTCAGCCTTTAGTAATTGAGACATTTTGGAACGTTTAAATACTAAGAATCACTGAAGCTAATTTTTAGTACCTTCATACAAATTAAGCTGTCAGTGCTACTGACAGGGTATATGCTGTTTGTGATATAGGAATTGGTTATCCATGTAACTACTGTCATCAAAAAACTTTGAAATTGACGATTATAAACTGAATGATGTGACCTAAAATATATAACTGTGTTTCAGATACACCTATTTTCTATCTGTTCAATCTTGTAAACTTCTTACAGGTCTTCACTGACTTGTTCTAATCCACGTCATGATATCTTCATCATTTTCGATTGTCATCTGTTTTACTGTAACAATTTATACCTTTGTATATTTCTGTGAGATGTTAGGTTGATATATCTTTGTATTCTCTTCCCATTACTTGTGTCTCAGCTTCTCATAGCTGAGTAACGCTGAAAATTAACATGAATTACGTTATCTTCAATTAACACAAGGTCGTTGAACATTAGAATGATCCCTCAACCTAAGATTATACAAAGACTACTGAATCAATCATATTAGATTTGCAACGATTTATATCAATACTATCTCTGATGAATTCTTGTCATATCATTGATAATGATTTCTTATATATCATGATCGTCGTAACATTTATGTTAATCATACTTGTTGGATTCCGCCTTTCACTAATAGTTTTTATACACGAAAGTTCTATTTTAAGTAGTGAGATTCCACGAGAAGCATAAAAACTGGAAGGTGACTTCATTTCCGATAGTAACCTTTGACTATCCAACATCAGAAAAGAAAAAAACTAACAAAATACCACCGACACAACTTTAACTTTTGAGAATGAAGAAACGAACTTATCATATAAGCCTGCTTTGTTGCTAGTTCTAGCGACGGAAAAACTTACATTGCTATACTAGAAGATAAATGTGCGCAGTTCGTGCACATTTATGTTGAGATATGCAAAGATTAGGTAGGCAATAACTCAATTCTGGGTGTTCTATGCATTACTTGTACTTAGATTAAAATCTGTTTCTAGTGCACACATATTCTTCCTGTTGAACAGATGACTGCCTTCATATTTCACGAAGTTATCACTTACTTTTTCAGTTAGTAAGCCTATATTTTTGTCTTTCCAACATCCATCCTATTATATGACGTACACTGTGGAGTCCACTACTAACGGCTAATAAATACAACAACAATGTGATAAAAAGTATTAGCAAAGTGTCCATGCAAAGAAGCTACATATCGAGCAATACCGACGAATTTGACCTTGTGAAAAAAAATTTACAAAATAGAAGGTGAGAAAGAAAAAATTCGAGTTTCAAGGAGAAAGTAACTCCATGGGAAACTCTGAAGCTCTGAAAAAACTGTCTCTGATGATGTCAACACTGGTAATACCGTTCACTTAATCGTTTATGTGCTTTCTTTTACTGCCTGATTATATTAGTCATAGTGAAGTCGGACTTATTCTTGCTCCAATTTAAACAATATACTCAGACGCATTTTGAATCAGGATTGCCACAGATATGTGTTTATAGGACAAGTAAGCTGGTTTAGCATGGTACTTCTGGAGTTATTAGGACTAATGTAGATTTCTTGTTTAGTTACTTGACTGTAATAAGCAAACCCATCTTTTGCTGTTTTCGAAGTTAATGCTAATAGTGTTATCAGTGTTGAGACTAAATACAGAAACGCTTTCGCTCTACCTCCAATTAAACTGGTCTGCGGGTAAATTGCAATAGTGACCAAACTTTAAAGAAAAACTGGGAAACAAATGGTTTAGACTTTCAGACTACGGTCCATGCATTACTCACGACGGAAAATATGGTCAGTTCTTCTGAACACTAAGTTTTCACAAGATTAATTTTCTGTTGTGACTTATTCTGATTCATTCTGACAGTTTTACACAATTGTTCCAGGTCATAATATTTTAAGGATACTCAATTTTCAATCTTATTAATTTTCCGCTGTTAACACCATATTAGAATAACTTGTATTTCCGCTAAATCATTTCGCACATAATCGCGCAGTTTCCTTATATCAGTCAACGTGTGTAAGGTAAACTGCTTCTTAGAAAACTCCAAGTATTCCTTGTTTCAATAAAGATTGAAATAATGGACTCTCCGAGACATTCGTCTTGAAAAATTGTTATTATTATGGTGTTGATTAACGTCAAAACTTATAAAAACAGCTGCAAACATCATTTGTTGGTGTATCAGAATTAAACATTTTCACAAGCGTGAAAATATTCAGTCATCAGTAATATTTTCAGAACAGAAAAGCTTCAGTTCAGTGATTATTCAAAATAAGTGGTCATTTTGTTATGACATTTACCAAGTTTAATGATTACTGCATCAAGGTTCAATACCATTTGTCTTGAGTCGTATAACCAATGATTGTGGAAACATGCATTGCTAGATCACTTTAGGATACTCAAGTTTTGCGATATATTTGCTTGAGAAAGAAACTACTGCAGCCCACCTCCACAAATGCAATGAGCCTTCATTAGGTTTTTTCACTGGAATTTTTACCGCATGAATTATAGATGTCTGTCTCATATCACCGTCTAGTAGTAGTACCTGAGTGAACCATATGATTTTTACAGTTTACTTCTTAAACTGGCCTTGCACGTGACTAATTTCAAGTGTATGTAAAGGTCACCCTAACCATGATTCAAATAACTAATAGGGTTTCTTTATGCACGATAGAAAGGTAAACTTTCATAAAAAATAGTTTAACTGGTTATTTTAGTTGTTGTTAGAGTTACTCTGATATGAACGTTAACTATCCTCCAAGTGGTCATTTATTGCCTTTAAATTAATTGCATGAACCCCTGTAGAAATGTTTGAGAATCATAGTCTAGGAATTTAAATAAGACATTGGATTCATAAACCTGGACAGTATGTAAAGCCCAGGGACTTCGGAATATATAACCTGAAGTTTAAATCAGCACCAGGGCCGAAAATTACAACTAATTGCTATTTATTTACTTTTTATGGCTTATTGAGTATTATAAGCTAATTCGGAATTGAATAGTAGGTTTTGGGAAGTTAAAATAAGGGCTGTTAGTAACGTATCACTGAACATACTCTAAATTTTCCCATTATAAGAAATCCAGGCACATGAAAACAGCTCAGAGTTAGCAAATGGTGCGTGACAATAATCTCATTGAACAAAGCTTTGACACCTGAATTGATGGGTGCCGGGTTGAAATTTAAATGGGATTAAAATTATTCATCGGGATACAGGTACAGACTATTAGGTATACCCAGATAGGACAAAAAAATAAACCTGCATAATGCTTCCAGCCTCACAAAGAAAATACTATACTTCTGAAACTTGTGGCAATACTGAAGCATCCACTTATGTAGACTATGTTCTGAAAAACATTGGTCAATACTGTCCATTATTATAATCACTGCGAAAAAACAAGCATCAGTCAACAGTTTCATTGAAGTCGTTTTATAATTAGGTGAACTGAAATAGTAGCTCAGGCGGATGGTCTTGGTTGCATTGTGTTTTCTCGGCTGGGTTGTTTAATCGTGAAGCCGTAATCGTCTTTGTAGACGACATCATCAGCACTAACTTCACTATGAAGTCAGCTGTCAATATCTCTCCGTCAGTGATTCAACAGCTTGCCCTGACCAACTGGTTCGTGATGGTTGTATCATTGACTGCATAGATTTTCCTGCTGACTGTCCCTCTGCGTAACCTCTGACCTTCCTGTCATTTACCACTTTCCTCATTGGTTGATAGACTGGGTCAATGTTTATACATCTATTGATTGCTGACTGACTAGGATATCAATCTTCAAGGCATTCTCTGATATTCTTTGTTTCCTCGCACGTACAAAATTTTTACATTGTCAAAATTGAATTAATCTTCATGATTATCTTCATGCATTGAAATGAGTGATGAAATGTCGTGCGGTTTAATAGCCAATTGGTGTTCATGTAAATGACGAAGGTGAAGACAGCGACCACTTTGTCCAGTGAAGTGTTGACTACAGTTATTTCAGTTGATTTTGTAAATTATATTCGGTTTGTCTTCTCTGCTTGTTGTTGCATCCTTTGGTCTGTATGATAGTGTTTGGAGGGAATTTGTTGGTTGATGAAGGACACCAATTCCGAGTGGTCTCAGCAATCTCGTCATGATTTACGATATATTCTTTATGTATGGTAGGGCGATGAGTTTATTGATTTCTGTCGATGACTTTGTAGTTGATGATGCACGGGATAGATACCTTCTGATAAAGTTTCGTCGGCACCGATTCTTCTTTAGGGTGGACATCAAGTGATTTTTTTCGTTTCTCCGTGAAGCTGTTGTACTGCAGTGTGTTCTTGTTTCTTTGAATGCAGTCTCCACACAACTAACTTTGTGTTTTATTGGGTCTTTGTTACTGTAGTTGAGGATTTGATCAGTGTTTGTTGGCTTTCTGTAAACTCAGGTTTACAGTTTCCCGGTAGAACTATTATAAGAAGGTAAATACACACCACTGATATTCTTTTGTTGATTTTTTTAAACAAAACCGACGGCGCTGTAATAATACTTTAGATGTTTTTGTTCATCCATTCTCTGACTTCACACATTGTTTTTCCTCAATCATATTAGGTAGGATCATTACTGTGTGGTAGGAAGCAGTCAGTAGAAAATCTGTGACCCGGAGTTTCTTGCTGGTTAGCACTTGTCTGGGAGGCATGTCAGCAGTTGCTAAAAGGTTGACCCCACTCAAAAATGCGAACCCGCATGACCCAGTTTTTCAATCAGTAACATTACTATTGAGATATTTGGGAGTCGACTGACCACCTGTATGACTGGAAAATTCACACTAAATGACTATTAAAGAGGAAACAACTTCATATCTTCCAGTCATAAAAGTTGATCAAACTGATGCTGATGAGTTCTAGCAAGCACAAAAGCAAGTTCAAGGGCTTTATGACGATTCTATCCAACCATCTTGCGTCAATCAAAGTATATCGTGCTGCCGTGTCTCCTAGACTGACGACGACGCTCCGTGTGACTGAATGAAGCAGGTCAGAAATACAGTGCATAAAATTCGTTACCATCCAACAACTAACCAATGAATTGAAGTACTTATGAGTTGTGATTAGATCAAAATTAATGTGACCAGTTTTATACCACTAACCTCCAGCACGGTACATTTACTTGTTAAAAATAATCAGTGTTGTGGAAATACAGTTTATGCTTATGGTTAATTGAGCGTAGCTGAAATTTGGGCTAATTATTGTGTTTATATTCTGATAAGCTTACTTAAACATCGGCTCCTGAAAACCATTGTTATAAGCTTCATGAAGTTGCTGTTTCATTTTTCATACCGTCATTAATTTTATCATCATAAACAGCTGTGTGAGTTATGAGTATTTAATTTAATACCTTAGTAAATCTTTTCAAAACAATTTTCATCAGGAAATGACATACGTTCAGGAACAGGTGAAACCTAGAAGCATATATATATATATATATATATATATATATATATATATATATATATATATATTAGTGTCTCAGCGAAGATTCATGGTAAATAAAATTATACACTGGTTAATCAATTGAGAGAAACTAATTTCTCACTGTCCAGTCCTGAGCGCTGACCAAATTTTGTCGGTCATTTCGTAATCTGGCAAACTCTACATCCCGGTACAATCTAATTGATGTTAGATGAGTGGAAGTAGTCGTTACGAGGCTCTGCTTGACCTAGGTTTCATGCCTATTGTTACTTATCAGTAAGTTTTATTGAGAACATCAAAGGAGATGATATTACATGAGAGAATCAAACCCTCATCACCCAGTACTGCAGTTAGAGAAGCTAACACTGAGCTATTCAGACCAAGATTGACCTTATGCTAGACTGGATTAGATAGATTTGTGTATGTTTCTACAAGCTCAGTCACAAGACACCTTTATAGAGTACGTATGCAACAGTGAATTTTCTGATCTGTGATTAAAACCACTCTGCATAAGATGATCAAAATTTACTCACTTAGTCACAATTAGGCAGAGTATAACTAAGTGAAAAAAATTTTCCTTCTCTTACATATCTTACCAGTTCATGTTTAGAACTATCCTTTATGCAGCTTTTAATTCTTAATGAAATGAGTTAGATTTTTTCTGCTCATCGTAGTTCACCTTCGAAAGTGCATGTGGAGACTATTCCATATTGGTTTTATTCAAATCGACCTCTAAATACAATCACCTAGTTTTCATCTCAGCAAAGCACCAAAACAATATAATTCCAAGCTTTTCTTAGATATCTATGTAAACTTTATCGAACAGTGAAAACCATAAGACTTTACTTCTGTGGCTTCAATATCTTCACTATATCTGCATTAAGCGTAACGTTCGATTCCTGACAGGGTCACAGGTGCAAACTGCTAGTGACTCCCACACCAGGACGAAACGGCTGTCAAGTGCTCTCAGGTTGCTAGTGTTTCTCTTACTGATGTCAACCCATGGCAAAAACTAAGCTAAAATCAAGACGTAAATCCCTACAAAACTTTAAACTCAATTAATCTAGTGCTCACTGGTAATTTGCTTCGAGATGTGATTCCCAAGGTTCCAATGAAAAGTCGTGACTGGTAGGGTTAACCAAGTTGGGCACAAGGACAGTTACTCAAGGATGACATTCAATGGAGGTCGTGCTATGACATGAACCGACAGAAGTGGGAGAAGTGAACGATGGGCTTTCAGCCCAGTGGCTGCAGGGTGACATGAAGGCTGCGGAAATCGAAGGTCCTGGATTCGATCTCTATTGGGGTCATAAAAGTACGCTGCCGAGGTATCCTATTAAAGAGCGGACCATCTCTTTGGTGCTCTCAGGTTTCTAATGCTTCAACACCTGATGGTGAATGCTAACCTGAAGTCATATCACTTTTTTAAATAGTTTCTTAGCCCTACAAGATAGAAATGCTTCCCGGCACTTTTTGTAAGTTACAAGTCATCATATGAATCTTCATCTCTCGGTTTTTGCACACAATATACATCAATAATCCCAGTCACTCTTTGCAATAACCTTCTTTTCATACACATATTCCACTCTATAAACTTGAATTGAGAAAGAACAATGAATAGAGCAGAATAATATAGTACTATTTTATTCCTAAGATTTATCGTTAGCTGCTCACAACCTAAAGCTCTAAAATAGCACACCACTAAATAATTTAAATTACTTTTTGGAGTTACGTGAAGCTATTTAACAGGAAACATCATGTAATAAAGAACGCAAATATCCAAAAAAAAAGTGAAAAACGGATGATAAGAAGTTCAGTAAAACGATATGAATATTATTCAAAGATTACGTAAGAAAACTAACAAGTCGGTTAGTTGGTGATAAATAACACAAGAACTATTTAATTGTATAATGAGTTGAGCCCATATGATAAAAATATAATCAAAATTATATACAAAAATCAGGTCATCAAATAAGAGATGGAATAAAATGTTAGGTTTCCAGGGCAAAGAAAGACTTATCACTGTATCTTTTAGGACACGCAATTCAGTCATTTGATTCTTATGGCATTAGTGAGCTTGAAGATGTTCAAATTGGACTGTTTGTTGATTGCCTTCAAGAATTCTAAGGTGTCTACTTCACCTGGTGACTTCTTCTATGTTTTAAATGTTACTTTGGTTGCTTTAAGAATATTATAATTGGTGTAAGCGATCATTTCACAACCATAAACCTTTCTTTTCTGCCTGAAGTAAAATTTAATTCATTAACAAGCTTCTTTTGAATTATCGGAAAGGATAGGCTGAGTGTGTTAACCACTTGATTTTCAAGTCACTGCAGCATATGAATTGCTATAAGGCATAAGATTATCCACTAGACTTCTATTACTTCAGATAATACTTCAGTAATTGCCATTGCAAACTAAACCACATATCCTTCTATAATTTGATATCTCAACGTATACTGGATTCATTAAATTGTTACTATTATCCAAATCATGAAAAATATCTATAAAAACAACTTTGATCGTTCTCACAACTCAAGGTAATCAACTAACATTTGCTAGACAAACTGGTCATTTGATGCACGGTAAATTAAACATTCGTAAATGTACAAACAAGGTAATAAGTTTACATGATAAATTTATTGGTATTAAGACAAACTGCAGATGCATAAATGAATTCATTTTTCACATTATACTAATGTTTACAAAATAAAATGAGACAGAATTCAATAAGGAAAGTAGATTAAATTAATTAAGTTAATCCTCTGGAAGAACTGAAACTAGGATTTATTTGTCATTGATTACCACAGGTTCTTGTTTATGTTTGTTGTTAGTCATCAAACATTAGCTTCTGGAATTGTAATCTTTCTACAGAAAAATGATGCGACAAATGTACATTCTGTAATAATTAAAGCATATAACATGATTTGAGTGAAAAGTTGCTGGATATGAAAACTTATTTGTGTAGCCAGTTGTTCTCCTTGAAACATTTAAGATACTTTACAGTCTTTTATCACTAACAGTTGAAGAGTGCAATGAAAAGAAGTGAAAAGTGCTTGTAGTAAGTTTTCCAATACATAAGGTCTGTTATCTGAGTCTAGTTTTACGTTCAGAACATAATTTAAGGAGTGAAAATTTCTTTCAGGTTGGTATTCATCGTGAACTGATAACAGTTGGAGGACCATTGGAGACGTAGGAGCATTCAACAGCTGTTTCATCCTTATATAGGAATCCTCAGCCTTATGCACCTGTAAACTCACCGGGGTTCTCTCCAGTTGATGTCAGTCTTTGAGGATCACCTACTTAAAATAAATAAAATACCCATAAACCTCCAAATTTAATTCATGTTCAGTGCTTATTAGTGATTGCTTCAAATTGAAATGTTAGAAGTCTTAATGAAAACCCGTAACCGGTGGGGTAAACCAAGTGAAATATGGCGACAGATATTCAGTGAGAAGATTGAATGAATTTCGTGCTGTATTGTAAACTGAAAATGTAAACCAATGGATTCTCACCCGAGTCGCGTACTAAAACGAACCATCTGTCCATTACTCATAGGTTTTCAGTAGTACAGATTAAATACGTCGAATTATTTATGTAATTGACAATAATTCACTATATTAATTGGAACCAAGCACCAATATGTCACCTAATGTTTTTCTTACTTGTTTAAGTGAAGCATATAGATTTTCTTAAATCAAACGATGACAACTTTCAAAATGTCGTAAAACTGCTTTTAGGTACTGGAAAGCCTGTAGTATGACATGTCACTTAATGTTTAGTAAAAATGTGGATAGTTGGAAATTTATCGATATTTTATTTATTCCAAGGTGGTATTCGTCACACATTGACATCAGTTAAAGAACCATTGGAAATCTAGGAGCGCTGGATAGATGTTTCGTCTCATAATGGTCACTTGTGAGGTGTGCCATGCTAGAACGGAACAATTGTTCAATACTTAAAGATTTTTAGTGCTTTTCCAACTAGTGTCAGTTCATGAAGTAGGCATGTTGGCATTATATCTTTAAGTCATCAAAATGCATTTAACTAAACAGTTTTCATTTATTAGCGTAATAGTCTAATGTTAAACTATCCGGTAAATGACTCAATTGACTAAATGAGTCTGTGGTCTCAATATGCAATAGTCTCTACTTTATTGAATGTATAACATAATCAGCCAGATGTGATTTTGATAAGGTCAGAACATTTCCTCAGAAAAATTAAAACGATAAAATATTCATGCGAACTCTTTTGCTGTAAAATAACATAATCATCTAGCATCAAAATTTAATTTTTCATTCTTAATGTTGAACTATTTTCAAGTTAACCTAATCTACTAACTTTGAGATGGGTAGGTTAGAATTAGAACTTGGTTTAATCTAAAGATCACGTTAAATATGAAAAATATTTTCTAAGTAAAAAAAGTATAATAAGTTCACGAAAAAAATTTCGATCAGTTTATCAGTTTTCTATCTACAATACTGTTAGTCTTTGGACAGATTTAATGGAAACAAACTACAAAAATTGGTTTTGTAGCTTCAGAGATCTCATAGATAAACAGCCTTTGTTTACTTACTTGTTAAATAAATTTACAGACTGAAAACCTTATGCCAGATGGAGCAGGTGTCAGAAAAATCAAATTTCTTCCCATAAGTTAATTACTGATAGCTGAGCTAGTCTTGCAAACTTTAGGCAAAAATCTATTTTCGGAGATTTGTAAGAAGCTGCTTCATTTCAGAGTTTTCATCACCAACCTTATACAACAAACTGAAAATACAAAAATGGGAGTCTCAAATAGGCCTAAAAGCCGTACTACTTTACTTGTTTCCAAAGACATTTTATTCGTGACTTATTCCATGGTATTATTGTATGACTCAACTCAGAAGCTTTTTTGTGACACCTCACTCAATTCCTCACTATTCGTGGTTTCAAAATACTTATGTGTTAAGTTTGATAAATTATTATGCATAATCCCAATACGTATGAATCAAATGAGTTGCGTCATTCTTATGAACTACGAAGCATCGTTGACGCGTAATCAGTTTGCATACATGAACAATTCAGACTGCGGAAATACAAGGATAGTGAACTACTGTCCTTTACATTTCGTTCAACGGTAGAAGCGAAAGAGATGTCGGTAGCCTAAGTAAATATCTTGTCATGTATTCAGTTCGGTTACTGACTGAAACGTCTGGGTGGAATGTAGTAAGTGTTATGGTTTTCAAACATTATGGCATGCAGAAATTGGGAATCACTTGACAGTGTCAATGTTATGGATTTTTTGTTGTCACTTTAAGTATGTGATGTCAAGTGATATCAATTTATTTATCATTATGATAGGATCAAAATCAGATGAAGAGCTATCAAAAGCCTGAAACTGTGAAGAACTGTTTTCTGCTAGTTTGAGATCCAATAGTATACACATATGACTCCACGAGGTCTTAAGTTCCATCCCTCATAGGTTCTGAACTAACGGATAACACTTCTCCAATACTCCCAAACATTTATATGTTTTCCAACTGATTTTACTCTTCGATGAAAATCTTGCTGAAATCAGTCGATTCCCAGAAATCGTCAGTATTGAATGACAATCCGACATTTGATGGTGATTGGCAATGAGAATAACCTTTTATTGTTCTGCTGAGAAGTCATGACTTACTGGATCAACCAGTTCGGAAATCAGAAGGAATACTAGCTGGAGGCACTGGATGACATTATTGTGAAATCTAGTAATATACGCTATTAATAGTGGATACCTATAAATCTAAATAGATTGCTGTGTGCGAAACATATACAACGTGGTTACCATTTCTGAAGTACAGCCAATAAAATGCTCAGTACTGAGAATGACGACTTCACTGACTATTTCAGACAGTAATTCTTAATAGATTCTGCTTGAAAAAACACTAAAAGACATTCAGTTCTGGAACTACTGGATTGAAAAAACATATGACATCTCATGATTTCTTCATATTTGCCTAGTAACTAAAATCCTCTTGTACTAAACTTTTCAATCGTTCTAACCTCTGGTTAATATTTTCATAAAAGTCTTATGCTTCCTGAAATTTATTGGCATAAATTGTATCTTCGAAGTCGATTTGTTTATTTGATATACCTCACGGTGATTAATATAAGTGTAAATCTCGGGTATTGTGGTAGAACTTAACTCAATATTAGATCTTTTTTATTTGATTCACTAATATTTCTTTACTAAATGATGTTTTGCGCATAAAATTATTACTCTTGATTACACAAAGATGATCTAAAAACTTCTTATACCTGCTTTCATAGTTTGATGACCTCGAATTATTTAGCACTGCCGGAAAAAAAGAATACAAGGTGATAGAACTTTAAAGCAAAATACTGGACGCTGTAAGATTACTGTGATTTTATTGTGAGCAATAGATTTGGCGCAAAATATCCAACAAGGGTGACTGAAACACCACATGATAACTCAAATCAACGGAATATGTAACTCCTTTCTCTCACAATACAAACGAAACACACGTATCGGTAGTGCAGGAGTATTTTCCCGGCTTTCATTTAACTTGAGATTTCCTTTATCAAAAGAAGCGTTTCGTATTAAAATATACTATCATTACACTATCTGATATCACGTTTGAAAAAATGTTAGTTAATATCTACTGTCTGGTTGACTAGTTCACTAGTTACTAGCCGGTCCTAAGCCCCGACAAAGAGGGAAGGTTGTGCATTCGACTAGCAACCCTACCCCGTAAAACAAATATAACCACCAAAGAAACTTCAAAGCACAAACGATATATAAAAAATAATAACAAAATTATTCCTCGTTGGAATCGGAGAAGCGAAATGACGCCAGTCGGTGAAAGCCTGCCTTCGGGAAGCCAATTGGCCGATGTGTCTTCTCTCTCCCGATAAAAGCGAAAGTAAACGTGAGGACATGGAATGTCCACACGATGTTTGAACCCAGCTGGCAAGGCAGCATAGATTGCAAACGAGATGAAGAGGTATCACATTGAGGTGTTGGGAATTTGCGAAAGTAGATGGAATGAGAGTGGACTCTCGAAACTGTCAACTGGATACGGGTCAATAATCTACTCCGATATTGTCACCCAGACGACAACCACGAGCACACTGAGATTTGGAGTGGCTGTCATGATGTCCCCAAGTGCATTGAAGGCTCTCTCTCATGCAGTGGGAACCAACCTCCTCCAGGATTAGGTTCATAAGAGCAAGTTTGAACTCAAAAGGAAGGAAGGAAGGAAGGAAGGAAGGTGGGTCACAATCATACAATGCTACGCTATACTATGCACCTACAAATAATGCAGAGCAAGAGAAGAAGGAGGAATTCTACACACAACTTCAATCAACACTGGACAAGACACCAGTCAAGTTGGCGATATCAAAATTCTGATGGGTGGAGTGACATGAATGCCAAACTGGGAGCAGACAACACAGGAAGAGAAGCAATCATGAGTCGAGAAGCACTCGGTGAAGTGATGAATGAGAATGGAGAGTTGTTTGCAGAATTCTGTGCATTCAACGATTTGGTGATTGGAATCAGGCAGTGTGTTCAAGCACGAGGATATCCACAAAGCGAGCGACATGGATTTCACCATTCACCAGACACCAGGACACACTAAAATCAGATAGACTACATCTCAATCTCAAGAAAGTTGAGACGCAGCCTACTTTACACAAGGTCAAGAAGAGGAGCAGATGTAGGCTCACACCACTCACTGTCTACTTCAACGAACCTATCTTCCAAATCAAATTGAAGGCCTTCAAAGAACCTGGTTATAGACAGCAGTTCAAGTAAAACACCCAGAAGAGAAACTGAAGGATGAAACTACAAAGGAAATCTTCACAGCAGCTATCAGGAAAAAATAGGAGACATCGAACATCATCCCTGAAGAAACCTGTGTGGATGAACACTGAAACTCATTGAGAGCGATGTGAGAGGAAACCTGCACAACCGTATAAGGAAGGAAGAAGACACGCCAAGACAAGGAATGGATCTCGACAGATACATTGAAGCTGATGGAGCAGGGAGATGGGGATGGTGAAGCAGAAGATTAACCAGTGCAGTGCAAGGATGCACAACGACAAGAGGAACTGAGTAAAA
This sequence comes from Heterobilharzia americana, assembly GCA_944470555.2. Lineage (NCBI taxonomy): Eukaryota > Metazoa > Platyhelminthes > Trematoda > Strigeidida > Schistosomatidae > Heterobilharzia > Heterobilharzia americana. The sequence goes on from OX104128.1 coordinate 13,304,821, forward strand.
TGTATACAACAATACACTGGACAAGGAAGTGAAGAAGAGTGCACACAAAAACAAGAAACACTTCTACGAAACACTGGCAAGTGAAGCAGAACAGGCTACCGCAGGTAGGAGAGACAGAGATCTGACAACATTGTATCAAATAACCAGGTTACTTACTATGTGGGATGGAAGAGATCAACACACATGAAACCAATAAAAGATGATGAGTGAAATTTAATTACGAAAGATGAGAAACAAAGGAAACGATGGGCCGATCACTTCAAAAAGCTCTTGAATCGACCACCACCACCACCACCACCACCACCATCTGCACTTCGTCTAGAAATACCACCTGCAGCCCAGCCACAGAACTACAAATGAACATAAATCCTCCAACAAAAGTGGAAGTCGTGAGCGCCATAAAACTACTGAAATGCGGGAAAGCAGCAGGACCAGATGAAATCCCGCCAGAAGCACTGAGAGCATACGCAGAGACAACTGCAGCGGACATGCTCACACTACACCACACCACACCACACCACACTACTGCAGAAGGTTTGGAGGGAAGGAAAGGTACCTGTCGGTTGATTAGAAGAAAGGTTAGCTTGTCAAACTGCCGAGGAAGGGAGACCTCAGTGTTTGCAAGAACTCGCGTGGAATCATGCTGCTATCCCTGTCCAACCCCAAGCAAGCAAAATATTAAGCCGCATCATCCTGGAGGAGGCTACAGGATGCTTTCAATTGAAAATTACGACCGGAACAGGCTGGCTCGATTCACGAAGTACAAATCATATGCGGACCAAATTGCAACGCTACACTACGCATCATCATAGAACAGAGTATAGAATGGCAGTCAACAGGACCTTTAACTCAACTCCATCGACTTTGAGAAGGCCTTTGGCATCGAACCTTTGGCGTCGAACGAGAGGTAATTTGGCAGGTAGCTGCTTCAACACTACGGAATACCACAAACCTTTATCAATCTGATGCAACAGCAGCTATATGAAGACGCCACATGCCAGCCAAGTAATTGACAATGGGAAGCTCAGTGATGCTTTTGAAGTGAAGACAGGAGTAAGGCGAAGCTGTCTACTATCCCCCATGATATTCGTGATTGTGGTTGACTGGACTGTATGATGCAGCAAACAGTGGGGAGCTGTGAGAAGAGGGGGATACGCAGTGTGGACCGCGGAGAAGAACCTAGAAGATGTGGATGTGGCCAGTGATGACTTGTGTCTGATGTCACACAAAGTAGAAGATCTACAGGCGAAAAGTAACTAGTTGACAGAAGAGGCAGGGCAGGGCAGGGCAGGGCAGGGCATGGCATGGCAGCGAATGAAGATGCGACTTCAATTGAATATGGAGAAGACAGAGGTGATGAAGATACCCAACCAAGAAGAACAGCAAAACAACAAGCTGCAATCACCATCAACGGGAGCAACCTGAAGGAAGTAGCCTCGTTCACGTATCTGGGCAGCACTGTTTCAACTACAGGTGGGACAGGCACAGACGAGGATGTCAAAGTCAGGATTGGAAAGACAACAAGACAGGTGTTCATTAACCGGATCTACTGCACTGCACTACACTACACTACACTACACTACACTCAGCATGTGGATTTTCAACACCAACATCAGTCAAGTCAGTGCTGCTGTGTGATGGTTCAGACACTTGGCGTGTTACGAAAGGGATTTCCAACAAACTATAGACATTCATCAACAAGTGCTTACGCTCACTCGTTGTTGTAGCTCAGATGGCAAGAATAATAAGAACAAGCAACAAGGAACTCTGGCTGGCTGGGAACGAAGCAACCAAGAACGTATCGCTGAACAAATATGCTGAGGAAGGAAGTGGAGATGGATTGGGCATACACTGGGAGGGCGGACTGTGGACATCACGCGTCAGGCCAGTTACTCGAGTGGAACCCAGATGGGAAGCGATGAGTTGGGCGTCGGTGTCGAGGGTGACATGGAGGGGATGATGTGTGAGGAGTAAATGAGAGTTTGTGGGTTGTCGTGGAGCCAGGCTGGAAAGATTTCAGAGAACAGAGTGGAATGGAGACGTGCTACAGAATCGGTTTGTTCCATTAGGAACCCAATGGACAAATAATAATCATGACAATAGTACATTTATCAGCCTCATTTAACAGCAGATGTGGGACGACCAACTAGCTTCTTGAAAGAGCTTTCGTTTAATGATAATATCCAATTTAGTTCTAATAATTAATTCTATAGAGAGAAAGACTGTAATGCGATGGGGTCACCATTGGGACCAATGTTATCAGACTTTTTCATGTCGAAACTAGATAGATCACAACTTAGTCAAGCTAATAATGGAAGATATATGGACGACACGTTTGGTATCTGTAAGAAAAATATTGATCTGGACGGTGTCCTTCGTTCATTCAGTGGATGTCATCAAGCCCTTAAGTTTAACATAGAAAAGGAATCAGAATCAACTATTCCTTTTCTTGATGTGATTCTCACCTGACGTAGGAATGGATGCCTCAAAAAATCCATCTATAGAAAACCAACGTGGAACGGACAACTAACTAATTTTTATAGTTGTGGGCATATCAACAGAAAAAGAAATCTTATTCACTCTCTCTGCTATCGAATAAGAAATATCTGTAGTGAAGATTGTATTGACGAAGAGTTATCTTTTTTTAAAAGCACACTTATCAAAAACGGCTACCCTAGCCGGGTTATTGATAAAAATATGCTAGAAAGAAATACTAAACCGGTCATTCCCTTGGTCTCAAAGAAACGATTGTTCATCAGCCTAGAATTTAAAGGTGACCCAGCATCGGATGTACTAAAGAATCTTCTATCCAGGTCGATCAATAGGACTTTCTTCGCAGCAAGACTCCAGTTGACTTTTACCAGGCACAACCTATTCTCCGCCTGCGTTAAAGACAAGCTTCCTCGTTTGGCCCTCTCTATGTGCATCTATCAGTTCACCTGCTCTTGTGGAGCAGTGTACATCAGCCGAAGCCGAAGAATGCTTTCTACAGGTATACGAGAACATTTTTTTGCTTGGTTTTATGAAGGTGAAGGAAAGTCTGTTAGAAGTTCGATTCTAGAACATCCAATTGATTTCCATCACTCAACAAACCCAAACACTGACTTTAAAACTATTTTGAGGGAGTTGTGGGGATTTTGAAGTATTTCAAGTTGTTATTAATCGTTCCTCCAACTGATATCAGTCTACGATGAATAACAACTTTAAAATTATTTATCAAATTCGTCCGAACCCCCCACGTTTTCTTCTTTTTCAACTTCTTTAAACAGTGGAGGCCCTAGCTATTCATGAACCAAAACCTGATCTGTGTGTACGAAAGAAGTATGTTCAGTCACTGTTTTTATCATGGACATAACATTTTCCCACCCCATTAGCCTCCCCCTTATGTTAATTTAAATTGTGTATCCTTCCTTTATTACCATTATTTTCATTATAATTGCATTCACTTTGATTAGTTCTCGGTGCTATTTCACTTAATTATCCTAATCTTTTTTAGAAGACATTGATTTCATCTTGACCAACTTGTCTAATCCTTTTACATAATACTTAATTGATTTACCACTTTCATCAATTTTTCCACTTCCTTCTGAGCTATATACTTTCTATGAACCATTCCATATATTACGTAGTCTACTTTGTTATCATTCATACTTCAATTGTTGTCATAATCACAAGTGCCTATGTCATCCTCCGCTCTATTATTATTGTCATCTTCATCATATAGTGTTTAGTTTTCCTTACAGGATATAATTTTTCAAATATTATATATATATATATATATATATATATATATATACGATTGTACAGCTTGAAAATAAATTCGTTGAAAAGAGTCTCCTCGCTGAATATCTTGTTCTTGATGTTACAAGAATTAAATTATACCAGGGTTGTTTTGCAAGCCACTATTTTCACTTGCATATTCTTACCTTTCGTCTTCATATACCACAATATGCGCAATAATTGAGAAAATGTTTGCAATTCTTGTGAAATCCAAATAGACAAGGCAGGAAAATAAACTGTTAATAAGGAAATTTTGTATGGATAACAAAGTGACGAAATCTTTTATACATCCCAAGTAATGGAAAATACAATCCAAACTTCATATAGCTTTTATTAAAACTGTGCAGTTTAGACGACATCTTTGGATGCGAAAGACATCAAATTTAGTAAAACAACGTTTTCACAACAGCATACTTATTATACCTGTTTTTATGATGGAGTAAATAAATATTCCCAAACAACAGATGTATATTCAAGTAAACTGTTAATTTATTTTCTACGCACCTGGTTGAAAGAAACATGCCGCGCTTGAATATTTCGGTATCTTGCCTATAAAAGTTTGACTTAAAAGACAAATGGACTAGATATGATACAGTTAAGCTTAACATTCATCGACTCCCTTGAAAAAAAGAATAACCCGTCTAGAAATGACGTAATACAACTTAATGCTGTGAAACATCAATTAGGTTATACGTCAAAGAAAATGATATCGTTGAATACGAAAATCGCTGAATTGTCTCTTCTTTTCTCTAGGTTATATGTCCGTAAATGCAAAACTGACATGCTGCAGATTCTTTCGGTAAGGCTTAACAACTAAACAAAAATATACACAAAAGAATGGGTAATATATTTCACGTTTAATCAAATTCCTTACACTGTTAATCTATCTCAGTTATCAACTGGAAAATTACAGAAGTATGGTAATGAAAAATAATTGAAAGACAATAAACAAGAAAGAAGAAACTAGTCGATGTAAACTAACTCCTTTATGAAGAAAACGCTAACGAAGACCCGTAGACTGTCGACAGAATAACTAAAGGCAAGCTTCAAAGCATGAGGTTCACAATGCAGTTATCATCCGCATCCTAAGTTACAAATCATCTCTATTATTAAGAATTGAGTTGAGAATTACGATATGTCCTAACAAATATGGTTTGCTAACTCCCAGCTTGTTAGCCTAGATGGAATTCATCATCAGAGTCATGATGAAGATATAAACTGAACACCATCTAACGTAATTGTTGTTGTTCCCATATGGTGGAAACTAATGAGTTATATTATTATACTTTTAATATTTAGGAGTTTGTTATAACTTTGGTATATGCTTCTTTAGGTTTTATAGTATTTTCTAGTCTGAAGAAATGTTAAGTATAAACACTTTTAAAAAATTAGCAGCGTTATATTCACACTGCTCAACACGTCGAAGATTGACAGTATAGAGATATGAACTGAACCTTGAGGTTAACATATTTTACCATCAGTTAGATCTGATGGGACTGAATGATGTGCTGATTTTAACGAATAAATATTCATTTCAGCAGTGATACTGCAGCTAAGATCCTAAATAACTGGATTTTCTAAATACAGAATGACATTCTTTTCTTTACTGGATCCAACACATAATATTGCTTTGTCACATAAAATATCCAACATTTAAATAAACATACACTACTACAATGCCTAAATTTTACTTAAACCAAAGCGTTAAGAAAATTCAAAACGGATACAAAACGCAAGTTGAACACAATACGACAATAGTTTATTTCTCAAAGATCAAACTTTTAGATTGCCTAAGCATTGAGGTATTCTATGACTAGACTATCAAATGAGTATTTAACACTCCAGAGGTTTTGCGTACAAACGTGATCTTGGTGAACGAGTCAGAACCAACATCAACCACTTACTTTATACATCTCTTGCCATCAAAAAATTCAGGATAAAACCATATAAAATTGGGCCACTTTAGAACGATCTTTCTTCATGAATCTCTTCCTAAAATTGTGATTACATGTCACTGAAAATGACAATGTATTGTGGTATACACTTACAAATGATACAGTCCTGTCTAACATTACTCTGCATTTAGCGTACGATAGTAAGGGAAAGATGGAGTTAGTTAACAGTTAATTAACTAAATTTTCCTCCATTCTTAGAAACCATTTTCCTTATCTTCATTGTATAATCGTATAAGTGCTATTTTTAGCAAAGTGACTTCACTATCTTTAACTATTCTTATTGTGAAATATAGTGAATCGCACAAAATCCCATGAGACTAATATATCTATAATTTTTTAATGAAAAAGTTGACTGTAGATGAATTAATCACTTTCAATCTGCGGAGAGATGATGAACTAAATAGAGATTTTATCTCTCAACGCTTCGTATATTTATCTAAGTATGAATAAGACAATCTTCTTCCTCGACTGACGAGTATCCGATAGTAGAAAATTAAATGAAATAAATTAATACAAATTTGCATTAAGGATACATAAAAATACTAATTGAGATACTTTTAAGGTGAAATATAGAGGCTTTTAAGTTTTTGATAGTTCTTCAATGTTTTTTTATATTAACTAGATAGACAGAAAACTGAAGCGATGGTAATTAACAATTGAAATTCCAAAATAAGAATTATTATCTGATTAAACATAATTCTAATATGAATATTATTGTAAACTGCACAACAGTTTAATGACTGAAATGACTTTGATAATTGTTTCTACGCTTCCAAAACTCTTCTTGACAATCACCAGTGCCTTATGTTAGTTGAGAGTTATTATTTTCAAGCTGAAATCAAAACTCAGTAATATGGAGTGTAATAGCATAATGCTGTTCACTTTTACAAACTAGTCTTTATAATAACTCATGTAGTTAGCCAAATTAAATTATTCCATGACAGCATTCATCAAGGACTTAGATTAGTGGGGGGACATTGAAAAGCTGGGAACACTGGACATCTTTTTCATCCTAGTGTAGAACTACTCAGTAGTACGCACGTACATTCACACCAAGGATGGAATTCAGGACTTTTAGATCTCATGGCAAACGTGTTGACTACTCAGCCACTAGGTTCGAGTTCAATGGTCCACAGTTTACTACCTCAGTCAATTCACGATACCACTGCATGTCATCGTTGAGAATCTGTGACCTGTGGAATCAACCATTTAGAAGTTAGACAGACGCCAACTGAATACTAAAGTGGATAGTCAATCTATATAGCGAACTGACAAAGATAGGAAACTGTGGACTAATGAACTTCAACCTAGTGACTAAGTGGCCATCGCTTTCGCCACGAGACCTGGGGGTTCCCAGTTTGATCTCTTGTATGGAGCGATCGTCATTTCCTACTTCTGAGGAGCCCAATACTAAAAAGAAACAGCTGTCTACGATGTGGTTAATCTGAAGTGCTTTCATCCATTCTAATAACCTTGCATGGAATTTATTTGAAAAAATATAAAAATAGTCATTAGTAATGATTTTATGACCTGTTATCAAGAAAGCTTGTCTGTATATGATGCTGAGTTCTTATTTGTGTTAACCAAAATTTGTTTTTATCTTGTTCCTTGATGGCTACTGGGGAACATGTTCGTTTCAATGGCATTGTATCACTTAATTTTTTTTGCTTATATAACTGCAAGTTAACTTGTAGATACCGCGTAAGGTAGAGTTAACCGAATCTCGCTCCCTAGTTGTTGGCGCTTGCAGAGAAAATGACTTTGGGGTTAGTTAGATTGAAGCAGTGTAAGAATTACGTTTGGTAGCTGATGGAAGTCACTGACCTGTTAAATGCATAATCTAGTCACCTTTAAATAGGAAGTTAACTCAGGTTACCTTTTTGGTAAGGCAGCTTTCTTTCTATCGAGTAGTTGGTCCCTAGTGCGGCATACAATAATTTTTTCACAATAACCATTGAATATGCGCATTGTATCTCATCATTCAGTGTATTATTATTTTATATTATTTTTATTAGTCCCTTGGGTTCCTAGTGGAACATAGGGCTTCGGTAGCACGCCTCCTGTGACCTCTGTTCTCTGAGATCTTTTGAACCTGATCCCACGACAGCCCACAACCTCTCATTTCCTCCTCGCACGACCTCCTCCATGTCACCCTCGGCACCGACGTCCAACTCGTCGCTTCCCATGGGGATTCCACTCGAGTAACTGGCCTGACGCGTGATGTCCTCAGTCGGCCTTCTCAGTGCATGGCCAATCCATCTCCACTTCCTGCTACTGCATATTTGTTGCGTGATAGGTTCTTGGTTGGTTCGTTCCCAGAGTTCCTTGTTGCTTATTCTTTCTGGCCATCTGATCTTCAGTAACGAGCGTAAGCACTTGTTGATGAATGTCTGTAGTTTATTGGAAATCCCTTTCGTGACGCGCCAAGTCTCTGAACCATACAGAAGCACTGACTTGACGTGGGTGTATTCAGTGTATTACTCATACATATTCTACAAACTCTTAGAAGCAAAGACTTGATCAGAGAACAAAGCTACTGAAATGAAGAATTTATTCATTCTATGTTTGTTGTCAAAATACCGATCTTCTGAAAGTTACATCATCTCGTCTGGCGATTAGAATGTTCACAAAACCCAGTTTACTACTCTCTTCATATTCAGATGTCATGCAAGTATTTAGATGAATGTGACTGAATAAGGCGATAAAAACACTGATTTATTTGTGATCACCAACCACGATAAAAGTACCACCAGCGTAATTCTTTTAGAAAGTGAAATTCTGTAACGTCCCTTCCGCTTACATTTCCAATTTAGACCAAAATACGTCAGCGAACAGGTCCCCAATTGATCTCACCACTGCAACACTATCGATTTGTATGTATGCTTTATTTTGAAGTTGAATTTAAACCTTTGTTTACATAATAAAATGGTTTTCTTCATAAAAACGACTCAAAATGGTAGCTGAACGTTATTTATCTTTACATAATCGAAAACATAATTCAGTGTTTAATGTAACGGAACAGTAGTAAACAAAGATTCCACATTTATGGACCACATATTCCTACTTTCGATGTTCCTACTGTTTACAGTACCCATAAATTCAAATGAGTTTTCAGTGGTCTGGATTGACAAAGCGTTTCTTATCCTCTGGAGAATTCTAAGATCCAATTGAAAAATTTATAGTCTAGTGAGTTTGATATACACAGGACAGGTCTTAAGTGGTTTTAAAATTTTAGACATTCCGTAAACCATTTGATTGCGAAGTATGTTCCCTGTCGGATTTCGGCTCCTTATGACAATTAAATTCATAAATCTATGCACAATTATTATTAAAAATAATAGTCCCTTGGGTTCCTAATGGAACAAACCGATTCAGTAGCACGTCTCCATTCCACTCTGTTCTCTGAAATCTTTCCAGCCTGGCTCCACGACAACCCACAAACTCTCATTTACTCCTCACACATCATCCCCTCCATGTCACCCTCGACACCGACGCCCAACTCATCGCTTCCCATCTGGGTTCCACTCGAGTAACTGGCCTGACGCGTGATGTCCACAGTCCGCCCTCCCAGTGTATGCCCAATCCATCTCCACTTCCTTCCTCAGCATATTTGTTCAGCGATACGTTCTTGGTTGCTTCGTTCCCAGCCAGCCAGAGTTCCTTGTTGCTTGTTCTTATTATTCTTGCCATCTGAGCTACAACAACGAGTGAGCGTAAGCACTTGTTGATGAATGTCTATAGTTTGTTGGAAATCCCTTTCGTAACACGCCAAGTGTCTGAACCATCACACAGCAGCACTGACTTGACTGATGTTGGTGTTGAAAATCCGCATGTTGTTCCACATGCTGAGTGGGGTGCAGTGTAGTGTAGTGCAGTGCAGTGCAGTAGATCCGGTTAATGAACACCTGTCTTGTTGTCTTTCCAATCCTGACTTTGACATCCTCGTCTGTGCCTGTCCCACCTGTAGTTGAAACAGTGCTGCCCAGATACGTGAACGAGGCTACTTCCTTCAGGTTGCTCCCGTTGATGGTGATTGCAGCTTGTTGTTTTGCTGTTCTTCTTGGTTGGGTATCTTCATCACCTCTGTCTTCTCCATATTCAATTGAAGTCGCATCTTCATTCGCTGCCATGCCATGCCCTGCCCTGCCCTGCCCTGCCCTGCCTCTTCTGTCAACTAGTTACTTTTCGCCTGTAGATCTTCTACTTTGTGTGACATCAGACACAAGTCATCACTGGCCACATCCACATCTTCTAGGTTCTTCTCCGCGGTCCACACTGCGTATCCCCCTCTTCTCACAGCTCCCCACTGTTTGCTGCATCATACAGTCCAGTCAACCACAATCACGAATATCATGGGGGATAGTAGACAGCTTCGCCTTACTCCTGTCTTCACTTCAAAAGCATCACTGAGCTTCCCATTGTCAATTACTTGGCTGGCATGTGGCGTCTTCATATAGCTGCTGTTGCATCAGATTGATAAAGGTTTGTGGTATTCCGTAGTGTTGAAGCAGCTACCTGCCAAATTACCTCTCGTTCGACGCCAAAGGTTCGATGCCAAAGGCCTTCTCAAAGTCGATGGAGTTGAGTTAAAGGTCCTGTTGACTGCCATTCTATACTCTGTTCTATGATGATGCGTAGTGTAGCGTTGCAATTTGGTCCGCATATGATTTGTACTTCGTGAATCGAGCCAGCCTGTTCCGGTCGTAATTTTCAATTGAAAGCATCCTGTAGCCTCCTCCAGGATGATGCGGCTTAATATTTTGCTTGCTTGGGGTTGGACAGGGATAGCAGCATGATTCCACGCGAGTTCTTGCAAACACTGAGGTCTCCCTTCCTCGGCAGTTTGACAAGCTAACCTTTCTTCTAATCAACCGACAGGTACCTTTCCTTCCCTCCAAACCTTCTGCAGTAGTGGTGTGGTGTGGTGTAGTGTGAGCATGTCCGCTGCAGTTGTCTCTGCGTATGCTCTCAGTGCTTCTGGCGGGATTTCATCTGGTCCTGCTGCTTTCCCGCATTTCAGTAGTTTTATGGCGCTCACGACTTCCATTTTTGTTGGAGGATTTATGTTCATTTGTAGTTCTGTGGCTGGGCTGCAGGTGGTATTTCTAGACGAAGTGCAGATGGTGGTGGTGGTGGTGGTGGTGGTGGTCGATTCAAGAGCTTTTTGAAGTGATCGGCCCATCGTTTCCTTTGTTTCTCATCTTTCGTAATTAAATTTCACTCATCATCTTTTATTGGTTTCATGTGTGTTGATCTCTTCCATCCCACATAGTAAGTAACCTGGTTATTTGATACAATGTTGTCAGATCTCTGTCTCTCCTACCTGCGGTAGCCTGTTCTGCTTCACTTGCCAGTGTTTCGTAGAAGTGTTTCTTGTTTTTGTGTGCACTCTTCTTCACTTCCTTGTCCAGTGTATTGTTGTATACATTTTACTCAGTTCCTCTTGTCGTTGTGCATCCTTGCACTGCACTGGTTAATCTTCTGCTTCACCATCCCCATCTCCCTGCTCCATCAGCTTCAATGTATCTGTCGAGATCCATTCCTTGTCTTGGCGTGTCTTCTTCCTTCCTTATACGGTTGTGCAGGTTTCCTCTCACATCGCTCTCAATGAGTTTCAGTGTTCATCCACACAGGTTTCTTCAGGGATGATGTTCGATGTCTCCTATTTTTTCCTGATAGCTGCTGTGAAGATTTCCTTTGTAGTTTCATCCTTCAGTTTCTCTTCTGGGTGTTTTACTTGAACTGCTGTCTATAACCAGGTTCTTTGAAGGCCTTCAATTTGATTTGGAAGATAGGTTCGTTGAAGTAGACAGTGAGTGGTGTGAGCCTACATCTGCTCCTCTTCTTGACCTTGTGTAAAGTAGGCTGCGTCTCAACTTTCTTGAGATTGAGATGTAGTCTATCTGATTTTAGTGTGTCCTGGTGTCTGGTGAATGGTGAAATCCATGTCGCTCGCTTTGTGGATATCCTCGTGCTTGAACACACTGCCTGATTCCAATCACCAAATCGTTGAATGCACAGAATTCTGCAAACAACTCTCCATTCTCATTCATCACTTCACCGAGTGCTTCTCGACTCATGATTGCTTCTCTTCCTGTGTTGTCTGCTCCCAGTTTGGCATTCATGTCACTCCACCCATCAGAATTTTGATATCGCCAACTTGACTGGTGTCTTGTCCAGTGTTGATTGAAGTTGTGTGTAGAATTCCTCCTTCTTCTCTTGCTCTGCATTATTTGTAGGTGCATAGTATAGCGTAGCATTGTATGATTGTGACCCACCTTCCTTCCTTCCTTCCTTCCTTCCTTTTGAGTTCAAACTTGCTCTTATGAACCTAATCCTGGAGGAGGTTGGTTCCCACTGCATGAGAGAGAGCCTTCAATGCACTTGGGGACATCATGACAGCCACTCCAAATCTCAGTGTGCTCGTGGTTGTCGTCTGGGTGACAATATCGGAGTAGATTATTGACCCGTATCCAGTTGACAGTTTCGAGAGTCCACTCTCATTCCATCTACTTTCGCAAATTCCCAACACCTCAATGTGATACCTCTTCATCTCGTTTGCAATCTATGCTGCCTTGCCAGCTGGGTTCAAACATCGTGTGGACATTCCATGTCCTCACGTTTACTTTCGCTTTTATCGGGAGAGAGAAGACACATCGGCCAATTGGCTTCCCGAAGGCAGGCTTTCACCGACTGGCGTCATTTCGCTTCTCCGATTCCAACGAGGAATAATTTTGTTATTATTTTTTATATATCGTTTGTGCTTTGAAGTTTCTTTGGTGGTTATATTTGTTTTACGGGGTAGGGTTGCTAGTCGAATGCACAACCTTCCCTCTTTGTCGGGGCTTAGGACCGGCTAGTAACTAGTGAACTAGTTAACCAGGCGAGGTTAGATCTATGCATTAATATGGTTTAATGCTGACAATTATTCTGTTTTTCAACAAGACACTGTCTGCATATTTGCCTATTTTAAATTTGACTTAACCATGAAGTATTTGGTTCATTTTCCCTCGGTATCAAAGTTTGTTCATAATGATAACGCCTTTCCCTTCTTCAGGTTTAAGAAAGACAAGGTCGTTATCATCATTCGGAAAAATCAGTATGCACAGAAGGTTGAAACCACTAACCACCTGATGTCATTGCGAAATTAAATGTATGCTACTCATTGTATTCAGTATTATACTTTTAGGATACACAATAAGACCAGTCGTTGCTTGAATATCTTGGTAATAAAGCCTGTACTGTCAGTACTTTCTCATGCAGATTAGAATCCCCATGACAACATTGGTTTTTTTAGGATTGCGTGAACATCTTGCTGATAAGTTCTAACCAACATGAAACCAAGGTTCTGAAACTTCTGACGACTGAATTCTAACATTTAGTGCGGTATTGAATTTCCAACATTCAACATTTTTAAAAGTAGATTAACAAAGCTCCACTTCGATAACTAATAAATTATCCAGGTGTTATTGTGTGAATGACAGGATGAATGGAAGAATCATTTATTTACCACTGCTAAGTTATTCAGTGCCACATTTTGACCATAATCCTTTTTTAAAGGCCTCAGCTAAATTATCTATACTCGGTTTCTTGCACAAGCTATATACAGCATAAGTTTTATGAGCGTACCTATTGTACTCCTTGAGGATGGACAATGAAGAAGCTATCAATAAACTGGATGCTAGTTCTTCGAATCCAGCCAATTACATGAGCTGAAATCATTTTCCATTACCAAATCCGGAAATGCACCGAAAAATCTAATGATAGCCTTAAAGGTCTCATACAATATGGTTCAGTATTTTCTCCACATTCAAGGACAAGTTAACAGAGACAATGAAAAACAGTGATTAAATACAGGTATTAATAATAACACTGAATTGATGGCATGTTTTGCTACTGCTGTCATATGACAACTCAAGATATATCAAGTTGACAATTGATCATTAGACATGTAAATACTTTCTTACGCATGAAACATGCCAAAAAGATGCAAAACAACCTTTTTTTACCTGAGTTTAAATATAATATACTTGAAAGAGACAATATCATTACTAAGTACAAAAATTATCGCCTGACTTAGCAAAACTATCAGGATGAAAAAACGCTTATTGACTACTGGCATATAACAATAAATCGTGATAAGGACTCATATTTTGTATAATACGTTGTTGATAACAAATAGATCACAACCTCTACGCAATCAAGATAACTAACTCTAAATATCTTTAGATAAATTATGTTTATCAAAGCGATGGAAAGCCTAATTACACGTGAACAAACCGCTTAACATCTTTCAATGATATTTGTAGTGTACAAACTAAATCGGGTAAAAAGCATGATGATTGAAGTGATATTGATATCCGGTCAACAGCTAGTTGTCATGTCTCATTTGATAGACCAACAGGTTGGTAACATTAAGGCTGCTGGTTCCAATCCTCTCGCTACCCAGATTTTTACCTCACCTTCAACCATCATTCAGCATAAATAAACATTAATCACAATAAAATTAGTCAAACCTTTAAGTGTTTTTAGACAGCTATATGTTTAAACAGACACATATACATCTGTAGAATAAATTCATTTACATAATTGAACAAAATCAGAACATTTTATTTTCTTAATTTAATAAGGGATATTTATTTTCAAAGAAGCCATCTTTCAGATTTCTACTTAATTAATAATTAGAAAAAGCATGTCCTTTACATACTTTATGTATACTTTCAATCAGAAAAGTGGCTGTGTCAGTTAGTCAAGCATAAGAAAGAATATGAAGATGAATATTTGGATAAAAGTCACATTTTTAAAAGAAAACTGAAACACTGAACTTTAAGAAACAAATTTCGCTATACACATTTCATTTCTTCTATTATAACAACTTGATACAATTAGGTTCAATTTTAATTGACTTGATTATGGCTAGTAGCGAAATCCAGAAGGCTCGTTTCGTCCTATTTGGGACTCATTAGCTGGATATACCTGCACCCCAGTGAGTGGTGTTCTTCCTACAGGGAATCAAACCTCGTACCCATAGCTTTAAACGTAAAAATGTTATCTATTAGGCCGCTGAAACATGACAGTCACCTCTTTTAAAACGGATATTAGTCATTAGTATTTGTTGATACTTGCAATCCTTCACCGTTTTACTGGATCGAATTGACCGAACTCTACATCTATGCGCGTGCCTCGATGTTTCTGGAGTAGTTATTGTTTTAAATGATATTGTTTTTGGCTAATAGCGGAATCCAGGACGTTCATTTCATCTTCTTTGTTCAATTCTATTTAATACACACATGTGAATGCAATTTAGGTTGCAAGTGGTTGTGAAAAATCCTCGAAATAATATAAATGAGCTTGTGTTATCCTGCTTCACTTATTGTTCTAGCAGTGTTTCACCTTGAGGTAATTTGACACGGTATGTTGGTTGTTGTGTGACTTACATTTGTCTAATCTCATAGATTCCGGGAAGTGAACACTGCTGAGAAGTCAAAATAATCGTTTAATACACTTTGGTTTTGAATGACGTTTACGCTAGTGTCAACCCCTTTTGAATGTTTTTTCAAGATAGAATATATTAGTCAATGAAACTGTTTTAATTTTCGAATGATATTCTTACATCTATCACAGTTTTTATGCAATTAAACTTATTATGCTGGTTCTTCAGGAATTTTCCTACGTGACAGATACTGAGCACAAGGTGTTTCTGCTGAAGCATGATTTTGTATTCTAATGGTCAGTATTAAGTGAAATCCCATCTATCGAAATGTCAGACCACCCATTTTAACGAATTAACACGTATACGTACATGTTTCTTTGGTACTCATTTTACCTTCATACTTAGATCTGACGTAAGTCTCTGTCAGTGGATTCAAACAAACAATGGATTTGCACTAATTACACCTTCTCAACGGTTTACAAAAGGATGGAATCAAACATAATCCACCTTCATATTCATTAACTTCCGTAACTACCACAATGTTTACCTACTCGGTGCAGTTTGCCCTAGTGGTAAAGAAAAGCATAACTTAAGTTACTCTTTTATATCTCATTTGGGTACTGGGTACATTAACGAATTTCAATTAGATTCGAGTAATTCTATGCAATATACGAGCTTCCTAGGTTGTTTTTTAAATAAAGGTTTAACGTTTTCATGTACAATCTGTTCTTCATTCACCTGTGACAACCTTTGAATATATTCTTGGTATAAAAATAAAGAAAGCATAACTGATGCACTCATCATCTTTCATGTTCAGAACAAATGTACATAATTAATTTCTGATAAGACCTTGAGTTATTCTGGTCACAATTTTCGAAACCAACTTGTCTTGAAGTGAAAATTTCTTCACCACCTAGAACAAGGAAGTGAACTGAATGCCAGTCTTACTGAAAATTGTCATTAATGTAGTCATATGAGACTTCATTTTAAATTTATCTATTTTCTCAATATATTTATCGTGAACCCATTGAATATTATACTCTCTTAGAAAAATATTCGGAATTTCTATTGTTTGTGACACTATTAGGATAAAAATTATTCTTTGTGTAGTAACTCTGATTCGCAAATAATTTCTAGATAAGATAACATTAAAGTGACAACCTAAAAGATTTGCTAAGTTCCTTTTTATGTTTACTCACCAGTGCTGAGAATGCAAATACTCATTCCATTCTCCAACAAAATAAAACTGACAAAAACAACTACTGGTTAACCAATGAAAAAAGCGATAGGAACTTATGCTACTTTATACACTGTGTTTAAGCTGTTAGCAAACTAGCAGTAGGTAATAAAGAGGAATAAATAAAGAATAGATGGTTAAGTGAAGCATTCGAAGTCATCAACACAGGAAGTTGTTCAAAAAGTTATTATCTTACATATCTATTCATAAAAATAAACGGAATGCTTGAAAATAAATACGTTATTACTTTTGAATGTACAAGTTCGATTTCAGTAACCTGTTAATAACCATATCAGAAAAGAGCAGTAGTGTTCAGCTCATCTGCTTACTGACTACTGAAAATGGTTTCCGAATATCGGCGTCATGCTGAATTACCGATAGGATTGCAAAACATTTGCACCGATAAATGATGACACATCTTTCCTTTGCAAACTGCCTAGACAATACAGAGAGCTAGAATCACAACAGATTCACTGTTTCATCTCAGTGTATTTACGATATATTCTTCACGAAGCCTAACTTTCGTTTCAGTTCGGAAGCAGCTAATAAAATACCTTTAATTAAAATCAGTTCACAAAATCCTATTCACGTTGCCCAAAATTCACACTGAAGAATTTAACAACAACTGACCTGTGTAGCTGAATGCAAAATGGGATTACAATCTATCACAGTGCAAAAGTTTCATTCCAATATTAACAAAAATCATGAATGCTTAGTCAGTGTTTTAAACTGTTATTGCAGCAAACACATTTCAGTTAGCAACCTAACTGATTATTTGACATACTTCTTGATGATGCTTTTTGCACAATTGTCTGAAAGAATACAAGTGTTACCACAGAAAATGGAATATCAACTCATCTTTCTCTCCCACTACTGTCTCTAATTACCGTCAACAATTTACCATTCTACGTAACAGTTCATTTTTGCTCTTTAGTTATCATTATATAAAATATTAATTATGTAAGAACCTGTTCACAAAATCTTTCTACGATAATTAATCTTTACTTTAGTTAACTGTCTTAATTACCTAATCAATTATAACCTTCTTGATACTTTGAGATTGATAACCTTTCATTGAACAACTCTCACCACTAGATTGGTATGTAATTTTACTTTTGAAAATGCTATATTAGTGTAGAGCCATTGATGAAGAACTAATTGAAAAGAAATATTCCTTCGCTCACATTGTTTGTTTTACTAAATGTCTAAGTGGGAATTTTTGCATTACTAAAATGGATTATGTTATGGTTCATCGAATGTATATGACTCAGAAAGGAGTGTAAAATTGATGAAAATGGTAGATCAATAAGGTGTGTGTAATAGGACTAGATAATCTACCTTCTCTTGAGATATTATTTACAACTGCCTAGGAGAGTCATTAATGTTTGCCATATTAGTGGGATGTCTAACCCATCTTTTCTGTTCACCGAAGAAGGATATGAGCAGATGTGCAAAGCTTCTGAGATGGTCTGCTCTTTGTGAGAAGGAAAATCCTTTTGCAGAACTTTTGTCTGTTCGAATGATATTTTATGACCTGAATATAGAGCATGAGTTGCGATAGCAGAGCTTTTTTCAAGTTTTTCTAGATCATAGGAATTTTTTGGTGGTTTTTTGGAACTTCTACGTGTTCGCCTAGACGTGTTAGTACTTGACGAGATGTCTCTTCAATGTATGTGGCATCGCATTCACTGCAGTCTACATTATAAACACAGTTTTGTTGTTCTAAATGAGGAATCGGATCTTTTAATTTACACAGGTGTGAGTGTAATGTATTCGTCACCTTAAAGAATACTCTGATGTTGTAACTGTTAAGGATACGTCTTATTTCCTCTGAAGTGGATGTTCGATAAGGAAGTACTACAGTACTTATCCAATCTTTATGGCTTGACTTTTTCATATTTTTATTCGATAAACTTTTTTCGATCCTTTTTAATAGTTTGTCTGGATAGTTATTTTGTCTTAAGACTTCCCGAACAAGTCGCCTATCTGCTTGCTGATATTCCACTTTATTTGGTATCCTTTGCGATGTCGTCAACAGATTTTTGGCAACTTTTAACTTGGTTTCCAATGGATAAGCCGAATCGAAGTCAAGGTACTTGTTAGAATGTGTATCTTTTCGATAGACATCAATGTCAAGTGTCCCATCGTTATTTCGTATCGCCTCGCAGTCCAGGAAAGCTAACGTTCTGAATTCTGTTTCTAGTTCACATGTGAATTTTACAGAATTGAAACGGTTGTTTAGGTATTCAAAAAAACTTTCTAATCCTTGGGATCACTTGATAGTAAGGTTTGTCCGCAACCTCGTGGGAACTGATATCCCGTCTGAGATTCGAACCCGTGTTGCTTAGGATTGCAGTCAGCTAAGTTACCACTGAGCTATTCAGGCTGCGACTGACCTCCCGTAGGATGTGTCAACAAGCGTGAAAC
The DNA here is from genome assembly GCA_944470555.2 of Heterobilharzia americana. Lineage (NCBI taxonomy): Eukaryota > Metazoa > Platyhelminthes > Trematoda > Strigeidida > Schistosomatidae > Heterobilharzia > Heterobilharzia americana. The sequence continues at coordinate 13,323,653 of OX104128.1, forward strand.
TTAGGTCCAGTGCTTCCTTCTGATTGCTTCCAACTAACTAGCAACCATTAAAAGTGGACCACAATGGTCAGCCCCTTAGCTTAGTGGCTACATTGCAAAATGATCGATAGAATTCAGTCAGCGCTCTGGACCGGACAAGATGAGATTGGTTGCTCCCCGATGGCCAATCAAAGTATGTAACCGATTCTTACAGAAGGTCAGTCGCAGCCCGAACAGTTCAACAGTAACGTCACTAACTGCAACACTAGATGACGCGGGTTCAAATCTCAGGAGGAACATCAATTCCCTTGAAGATCCAAACACACCTTGCTGACGAGTGCCAACAAGCACAAAACCTAGGTCCAGAGCTTCCTGCCGATTATCTCCAACCAGCTAACATGCATCAAAATGTCACAATATTATGGGATCAAACCAATTAGTCGCAGTAATTAAATTGTATCGAAGAACACAGTTAGTTTCAATATCATCATCGAAACTTTGACAGAATGTCATGTAAAACATTAATGCGGAATCTCAAATAAAAAGGTAACGTATGCCCACTGAACAAGAAATGAGTCCAAGAAATGCTTTTTAGAGTCTGCAGTGATAGGTCCAAATTCAAGTGGAAACACTATCATAAAGGCATACAAGTGCTTTTCAGCTAACGATGTTAACATTTTCTAAGCAAGTGTGATTATTAAACAATGCCTTAACAAGATAGATATATGGTAGCATTCTTATCCAGAGAGTAAACAATGCAACCGTCTAGTCCTTGGTGTATCACATAGATAAGGTTTATTACCGACTAACTCCGAACATGTAACACCAATCACAACTTATTAATTCACAGTTCAGTCTTAAATTTCTAATTCAGACCATATTGCCCAACATTGATAAACTTCATGCATTGACAAAATATATATCCATTTATCCTCATTTGTTTTAAAACTATCTTGGAAAAAATCTCTTTCATAGTAAATACAAATTTCATTAAACAATCAGTTACACTGACAGATTCAATAAATAAACTAATTTAACAAATGGATCGTGTTCACTTTTTCAACAGTCTAATTCATCAAGCTTTTTTTACAAGATACCATAAACAATGAATATCAAAATAATGAATGAAGCCTAAGTTTCATTCTGAAATGATAAAAGTTTTCTATATAAAGGTGTTTATACTATCTGCATATAAACAGAAATAGCTTCAGTCTGATTTTAAAAAATGAGCATTTTTATATTCACTTCATGACAGTCAAGTTGGAGCTCGTTACAATATTCGGAAATGTAACACTTATAGAATATGGAAATACCTTTTCTGATAATATCAGCTTACTAAAGCTTGAAGAGAGATAAATCAAATTTTGAATTAATGCACCCCAAAATCGTGTCCACCGATGATATTTCTTGTTACATTAATTGCATATTAAACCAATGCAGGTGTAAAATGGTTCAACATAACGTAATGTGAATTGGAATATGAGTGAAATGAAATTCATTTGGCAATTTATGGCGACTGATTGATTTCTGGGTCGTTTTCATTATGAACTGACATAAGATAGAGAATCAATAGAAAACTAACAACACTAATTTGAGATCAACCAATCGCCAGAAACTAGCAACTAGATTTCTAACCGGTGCTTTGAAAGGAACTTTTTGCATTTCTAATGGAAAAGCCGCGACCTGTGGGTTCACAGATTCGAGTGTGAAGAGGAATACTCATCGATGCTACTAAAAGATAGTTAAACTGTATCGCGAATTGACAGGAGTGAGAAAATGTGAACTTTTGAACTTTAAAACACTAATTGAATGTCAACAAACTTATCGCTAGGTCTGATAGTCCTAGGCTCGATTCCCCTCAGGGTTATTAGGTGCGCAACTTCTGAAGAGTTTCACACTAAGATAGAACAAATGATTGCAATTCACTGTGAAAACTACCTTGAGATAATATACCCAATATATCTGTACTTTCAGAGGAAATAGGAGAATCTCCCTGTGATAAAATCGAGTTGTAACCATCTCTCCAACGACAGTTAAAAACCGTAAAACCTCACATAGTTGCACTTGTCAGTTAGGAAACAAAACTCTGTAGTTTTAGGACATCCTAACTAGATTTATTTTTAAGAACGTTTCATAAGTGACTACAAACGAGTTCTTTCTTTTGGTGTTAGTGTTTAAGAGATTGAAATATTTGTAAAACCAATTACTTCTTAGTATGCTTTAGGCTAATCTAGTAATTAAACAGCAAATATATTGCTTTCATGTGCATGTCTATATGTATATTTACGCACTGAAAGTATATAAAAGAAGAAGCTGTTTTAAAAAGTTATTTGGAATGTCTACATGTCTATATTTGTTATCAGATTAAATGAATTCTCATAAGTACCAAATAGTTTCTGTCAATGGGATAAATGTGAAATGGGACACAATATCCAAAAAAATCATTCTTTTAACTGTTCACTTGGCTTAATTCAAGAATAACGTACGCATCACCGAAATAATGATTCAACAGCCTCTTGTTCACTGGTCCTAGTTTGTCTACAAATCATGTACCAATTGAATGATGCTGAAAGTTTATCATATCTAGCACTGGATGGAGTGGAATACTTTTTTTCTGTGTATATTTTTGTATATTTCTGCTTATTCCCTCAGGAGTATGAGTTGGGCAGAAAAAATACATGATAGAATTCTAACTGTACAATATTTCACCTTCAGAATAAATTAAAAGATCGGCTTAAAGAAATCAACTAATCTAATCGATTAACAGGACTTCATAAAGGTGTCTGAAGTCTGTGAGATAAAAAATATCTGAAATACAATACTGATTTAACCATTTGAAACTTTATAAATGACCTAAATTAGATGAACTTTGGTAGGTGGATCTTTCCTGGTGGCTTTTCAGCTGTGACTAACTAACTAAAACTACGTAGGTTTATTCTAATTTTATGTAAGTTGAATAAGAAACTCTCCGAAATTATTTCATTTGAGTACCCACTCCATCCAAATAGACTACTTGTTCAAACTTCATGTAACCATTTGTTCTGGATCCAACTACGTATTGAACTTAAATGATACGTCTTTTCAACCGCTGGATATTCTCAAGCTGACAGGATTATCTACGAATATAGTGAAAACTTTTCAATCATCCAGCACATAACAATAACACATATATTCGCTCGACTTCGAACTGAGAACAACATCTCAAAATCGCTCTGATTAACCAAGTGAAAAATGGTATTTTGACATTAAGAACATGAATACTGAGAATAGGGTCTTTCTTATTTCAGTCATTTTCACTTCACATAACTTGATTTTGCGTGAACGTTACAGTTGTAATCCAACAATATTTGCTTTGTTAGTGAAACTTCTGAAGAAGCTGTGGCATACATAGCGAAACATTCAGGAAAATCTTGTTTTTGACTTTTTAAACACGCTGGGATTATATTAAAACCTACTCGTATAATAATGAATACTAGATTTTTAAAAATTGTTCTTCGAAGCAAAGTTCAAAACAAGCAAAAGACGGGACATAAACAAGATTTACTGACTTTACAAATTTCGGTGGAACTCGTCAGCTGAATACTCCATACACCTGACCACTTTTACCGTCATGCAACATAGCAATGTATACATATATAGCACTAAAACAGATTTGTTTACAGCACAAAAATACACAAATGGACAATTTTGCCGGCCATATCGTAACCAAAAGGCTGGACAGAGTATTCAGATTGTGAATGAAGGTAGAACTAAGGTAAGTAACATCATTCTAAACAAAACAGTTAGTCGTCAACCAAAAGGTTTAGTGATGGTGCAGAGCTAAGCGTTACAGGAAAATAAACCTATTAATGAATAAAAAATTGAATGAAGTAGATCAGTATTGAAAAAATCATTATTAAGCGAAGGCTAAAACATATAGAAAAGTGTAATAGTCTCAAGAATGATTTAAAAGTCTTCATAAGGAGCCGTATATCCCTGAAGCTTTTTACAATCAATAGTTTCACTCTGAGGTTTCCAGAGATAGCACGTGAACCAACGTGTAGGCAATAGACAAAATCAATAAAATATTCAAGTCTAAAAAGGCCTGGAAATACCAAGAGCAGTGTAAATATATGTGTAAAAAATATATTTTATATATATATTTTGATGTTTTAATACACCTTGTTATATTACCGCCTTTTCCATTGCCGAGAAACCAAACGGTCATCAGGGGTGGAATCCGGAGGTTACTGACAAGCATCCACCTATATATATATATATATATATATATATATATATATATATATATATATATATATACTACTAGAATATAAGCAGTGACAACATAGTTACAGCAGCTGACAACACTGAGGTTATAAAAGAAAGAATATACATGACTGAACCACATTACAATCACTACAGTGGTAAATTCAAGCTAACTACCGTTTCTTTTTGCATACACACCTTTGAGTTGGGAATTCAAATCACGCAGGTTTCTACGATTAGAGGTGAAGGGATCCAGTGAGTGCATCAAGTGACCAAGATACCATAGCACAGAATTCATGAAAACATCTGACACAAAAAACCACATTTTGGAACAGATCAACAATGAATTCAGATCATATCTACTATTCAACAACGTTACCAAATGATTAGGCTTGCTAAAAAATATTTTACAAACAAACATGCAAAACTTCGGAATTTTAACTGGGTCATAAAGAAAAAACTACAGTCGACAAATCTGTAGTCAGTAGAATCATTCTCAAAAGCTGCACAATCACGCAAAAATGTATATGCTATATTCATGATCACAGTGGTTACCAGAATTACGATTCTTAATAGGTTACGGTCAGAAAATAATATGAGAGTGAATGTTACTTCAGAAGTACGGAAATATTTGACAGTATGAATAAGTAAATTTGGTATGAGTTGAATTCACAAGATAGATAATTCATAGATAGCTACCAGTAAAGATAATAAGAAATAGATATCTAACTCAAAACTTCAAGTACTTAGCAAAGAGCATAATCAAAAAGACGGGAAGATTTAGTTTGGTTTAAGTAGTTATGATGTCAAAAATGAAATAAGGAAAGCGAGTAGAAAAGTTCATTTTGTAAATAATTCTGTCTTCCATTTTTGTACTGCAATAGTTTCAGTAAGATGTATATTGGACTTTTTCTAACACATTTCGGAAACGTCTATAATCTACAAGTTGACATAAGTGAATCTATTGAGATTCCGTTTATTGTAAACCAAATGTTGTGGGATGTAACTGTTGAGGTTTCTTCATTGGCCACTAGTTCGTCGTCCTGAAAGATGCCTGGGTCGACATACTTACTACGACATACGACATACTTAACTAAACAATGCCATACTAAATGATAAATTCCTGATGAAGTGACCGGTAGTATTAGTTTCTCCTTCGCCAGATGTTCATCTCGGAACGATCAGTAAAGTTGGATCTCAGGTTGTTACCCAAGTGCCTTCATAATCATTAAATGAATAAACATTCATAACCCAACCAATATCGAAAATAACCTGCTTTTCTATTGTAAATTAGATTGTTCCCAACCAGCTTGCTTGTTTCCTACCCCATGGTAGAATAATAAATGTCTGGAAATACATACGCATCCAATTTCATATGATTTGCATACTGAAAAGTTTACATTAATATTTCACCCAAATGAGTAGTTTTCTATCTGCACAACTGTAGTGTCACCAGGGTTTCCATTGGAAATAATCCCCTCCCCCAAACGATTTGTGAATTAGCCATCCTATTTAAGCTATTCCGGTCCATCCAGGTTAGCTTGCCAGTTCCCATTGATCTAAACAATTCGGCTTTGTGATATGAATTCATCTGAGTATATGGCTAGTGAGCTTGTCCCCAAAAAAGTGATATGACCGTTCGGTATTTCCAATGCTCTGATTTGGTTAGCGAAATGTATAGATAAGCATGATTGGCTTCTAACTACCCATTTTGTTCACTAGTATGTTTCATCACTTGGAGATTCAGTTAATCTATTCCGTGTAATCTAGATTAGGATATATGTTTTCGACAATATTTAAACAATTAAAGTAACTGCTTTTAGCAAGACATCTGTTGATTGTAACAAAATGGTTTAATCATTCAGATACGAGTTCCCTTCACTAAGTTAATGATATCGAAATAAAGTAGTAACATTCATCTAATATGACATGAGATATCTTTCACGACCAATCAGATTGAAAACTATCGTTGAACTCAAAAATCACTGTAAACAGAATTAAATGGATTCAACTCTTTTCCAAGTTGTAATGCTCTCTCACCACCTCTAAAATATTTTCTTTTAGATTTAGTTATAACAGTCATTGATGTTCATGTGTACAACTTGTCAAGCCCTTCTACCGTAACCACCTACCTCTTTCCAAGGAGTTTAAATGAAAGCAAAGAAATAACAGATAAATATGCAAATGATAGATTTGATGAAAAAGTAAAGATTGAGTTCAAGTGAACACAACAAAACAAAAACATTCCAGCTATTCCTAGTAGAGCTGTGACTTATCGATTTAGACAGTTGACTTCCAAACAAAAGTTGCATGGGTTCGAACACTGCTCCACTTCCCGTGATCTGGGTAGCCAGATATAATTAGCCGGAACACAATAGGTGGGAATCATCACATACAACCTGAAAGTGCATACGGTTGCTGAGTGTATTTCGAGTTAATTCAATTCCAGTTAATCATAGGTAGATCGCGTTTCTGAAACTAATACGTTACTTAACCATTTACCCTTAAATATCTATACTATTTCAATTACATTAAAAGACGATTACCAAACGCACTGACATCTTATATATATATATATATATATATATATATATATATATATATATATATATATATATATATATATATATATATATATAACTAAGTCGATAACACTTCTATGAAACACTGGCAAGTGAAGCAGAACAGGCTGCCGCAGGTAGGAGAGACAGAGATCTGATAACATTGTATCAAATAACCAGGTTACTTACTATGTGGGATGGAAGAGATCAACACACATGAAACCAATAAAAGATGATGAATGAAGTTTAATTACGAAAGATGAGAAACAAAGGAAACGATGGGCCGATCACTTCAAAAAGCTCTTGAATCGACCACCACCACCACCATCTGCACTTCGTCTAGAAATACCACCTGCAGCCCAGCCACAGAACTACAAATGAACATAAATCCTCCAACAAAAATGGAAGTCGTGAGCGCCATAAAACTACTGAAATGCGGGAAAGCAGCAGGACCAGATGAAATCCCGCCAGAAGCACTGAGAGCATACGCAGAGACAACTGCAGCGGACATGCTCACACTACACCACACCACACCACACCACTACTGCAGAAGGTTTGGAGGGAAGGAAAGGTACCTGTCGGTTGATTAGAAGAAAGGTTAGCTTGTCAAACTGCCGAGGAAGGGAGACCTCAGTGTTTGCAAGAACTCGCGTGGAATCATGCTGCTATCCCTGTCCAACCCCAAGCAAGCAAAATATTAAGCCGCATCATCCTGGAGGAGGCTACAGGATGCTTTCAATTGAAAATTACGACCGGAACAGGCTGGCTCGATTCACGAAGTACAAATCATATGCGGACCAAATTGCAACGCTACACTACGCATCATCATAGAACAGAGTATAGAATGGCAGTCAACAGGACCTTTAACTCAACTCCATCGACTTTGAGAAGGCCTTTGGCATCGAACCTTTGGCGTCGAACGAGAGGTAATTTGGCAGGTAGCTGCTTCAACACTACGGAATACCACAAACCTTTATCAATCTGATGCAACAGCAGCTATATGAAGACGCCACATGCCAGCCAAGTAATTGACAATGGGAAGCTCAGTGATGCTTTTGAAGTGAAGACAGGAGTAAGGCGAAGCTGTCTACTATCCCCCATGATATTCGTGATTGTGGTTGACTGGACTGTATGATGCAGCAAACAGTGGGGAGCTGTGAGAAGAGGGGGATACGCAGTGTGGACCGCGGAGAAGAACCTAGAAGATGTGGATGTGGCCAGTGATGACTTGTGTCTGATGTCACACAAAGTAGAAGATCTACAGGCGAAAAGTAACTAGTTGACAGAAGAGGCAGGGCAGGGCAGCGAATGAAGATGCGACTTCAATTGAATATGGAGAAGACAGAGGTGATGAAGATACCCAACCAAGAAGAACAGCAAAACAACAAGCTGCAATCACCATCAACGGGAGCAACCTGAAGGAAGTAGCCTCGTTCACGTATCTGGGCAGCACTGTTTCAACTACAGGTGGGACAGGCACAGACGAGGATGTCAAAGTCAGGATTGGAAAGACAACAAGACAGGTGTTCATTAACCGGATCTACTGCACTGCACTACACTACACTAGACTACACTACACTACACTACACTACACTACACTACACTAAACTACACTACACTCAGCATGTGGATTTTCAACACCAACATCAGTCAAGTCAGTGCTGCTGTGTGATGGTTCAGACACTTGGCGTGTTACGAAAGGGATTTCCAACAAACTATAGACATTCATCAACAAGTGCTTACGCTCACTCGTTGTTGTAGCTCAGATGGCAAGAATAATAAGAACAAGCAACAAGGAACTCTGGCTGGCTGGGAACGAAGCAACCAAGAACGTATCGCTGAACAAATATGCTGAGGAAGGAAGTGGAGATGGATTGGGCATACACTGGGAGGGCGGACTGTGGACATCACGCGTCAGGCCAGTTACTCGAGTGGAACCCAGATGGGAAGCGATGAGTTGGGCGTCGGTGTCGAGGGTGACATGGAGGGGATGATGTGTGAGGAGTAAATGAGAGTTTGTGGGTTGTCGTGGAGCCAGGTTGAAAAGATTTCAGAGAACAGAGTGGAATGGAGACGTGCTACTGAATCGGTTTGTTCCATTAGGAACCCAAGGGACAAATAATAATTAGTAATAATATCACTAAGTCAAGAATTGTTTGGTTCAGATAATGGAAGGCCTTCACATACTAGTTTAAAATTTGTGTGGTTGAAGTCTTCTATTTATCTCCAAAATGACGTAGGCGAAGGTAATTGGAAAACGTTTGATACCACGAGATCTATAGTCATTGCTCATTGAGGTACAGCCCAGTAAAAGGGTTAATTTCATATGTAGTGGAGAAACAAATCAACATTGGAATTTCTGAGTATAATGTCAAAGAATTACTTCTTAAGTGTACGATGAATCTACACTTTAGTGTCAATAATCCATACTATAGACAAGTGGATGGAATCGCAGTGAACTTATCATTAGGCCCAATCCATGTAAATTTCTTTCTCACCAAATCAGAAAAGGGATCATTGAAGGATAATAGCAAAAAGCCAGTTACGCATTAGTGATATGTGGAGAACTTTCATTTTCACGAACCACAATATAGATACAAGCGAACTACTCAGGAATTTTAACAACATAAATCCTTCATTTGCGAATAACATGATAAGAATCTACACTTTCTTAATGTTTTATTAAGTAGATGAGGAGATGGCCCACTTTTCAGAAGCGTATACAGAAGGAGTAAATCCGCATCTCAATGCCCACACTTTTTTATTTGCATGGTATAGAAGAAATTTAGTCATATGATAGCTACAGCAAGGAAAATCTGCTCAGATAACATATTCTACATAGTGAGCTGGAGTGCATTTCGAATTAATTGAGATAGGTTATCATCGCAATTTTATCGAAAAGTATATTAATAGAGTAGGTAGGAGAGTTGACTTAGTAACTGTTCCAAAGAAACCACTACTGGTAAAGTTACAAACTAATGGGGATACACTTAGTGAGATCCTATTGCACAGACTACCAAGAACCATTAAGAGAAATGTTTATGTAGCTAATCTGTGTCTATCGTTTTCTAGTGAATGAACCGCCTCATGTCAAATGGAAGATAAGGTACCGAGTCTCGCCAATTGGATGTGTATTTATCAGTATAGTTGCTCCTGTGAAGAAAGTTATACGGGTACGTGACTAGGGAACTTAACCAGCGTTCATGGCTGGCAAAAGGAGAGTTAAATACTTACGACGCTCTATTTTTTCGCACCTAGTTGATAAGATGAAAGCTTTCAAAGTGACTTATCGCATCCCGTCGTACCTTTCCGATGGTGTTCGAACACGCCTTCTACATATAGCCAAGGCTATAGGAATTCGGATGAACAATAAAATTTAGAAGATCTTGGCAAGAAAATACTTAATAAACAACCTTAACTATGAATTTTTAAAATACTCTTCCTCTTTTATTTTCATCACTCTTTTCACACTACAAATATATTCACACTCAAACTTTATAAATCCACTGCATTCATCTCCCAGTATTACGCAAACTTATTGTTCTTTTCCAAGCTTTAATCAACCTTGTCGATCTGTTTGAATACCTGCTTATATGATCATAACATTCCGAACATTTATATTATACCTTAAAGTACCACTAATTTTACTATTCTAATGCATACGGTCTGCATCCTAGTTATCATTGGCTTGTGAATTGCTTTCATTGTTTCATATATATTGAGAGGTATGTATATTAACGTGAAGTGTGAGATTTTATTGAAAATAATATTGTTTGTTTACATGCCTTGTTAAAATATTCACTTATCAGATTAATGTAGGTCTATGAAATGAACAGGTATCTAGCAATCAATGTTACTTACTCCCTGGAACTTAACTACTGACTGACAAGAATCTAACAACTTTGCAGTTAAAGTCAAAACCACCAATTATCAAAGCTTAGCAACTTCCCGGTTGGCACAGAACGTAGTGGGAGAAATTTCCCGTGTACATAAGGGTAGTACAAGGCTGTCTCAACGTTTCACATGCCGAACCATTTCATTCGACACGATTACTAACCCTATCAGTTTTATTATTCCTTTACCCAAACCAAGTTCAACTTAAACGTTGTTAACTCGGTAGATCTATTGTACTTTGCTCTTCGAAGATCTTGATGTTATCTCCCTTCAAAGAACTCACCTTATAGACACAAAAAAAAAGTGAAGACTACTTCAATGTCGAATCAGTAATCATTAAAAATATACAATATACAACAGGGTATCTTAAGGGATTACCAAGTCATCATTACATCATGGTAGTAGGTACACAGATGAATGGTAGAAAAGCACATACTTAAACTGGGAGAAAGTCATGAAAAAAGAACAAGTAATAATAAAGTGGTAAAAAAATCCTGCATACATATAATCCGTCCTTAGGTACCTCCGGTGTTACTTCATCTAGCGCAGTTGCTCTTATTCATATCACATTAATTACTACCTTCTGAACTGCTGTTAAAGTTGGATGGCCTATCTAAGCTTTACAATTCAGGAAGCAACTGGAAAGTAACGGAAGAGTAATTAAATTTTTCTCCTCATCATTCCAATCATATCACCCGCGAGTGAATTTCAGACCCATCCTTCTCCATCACTAGCCCTTAATCTTTTTTTCCAGTTTCCATGGTCAGTTCAAACAACTGTCCACCCTTATCTATCGCCAACGCCTCCATCCTTTTAGCTTTCGCTACCCATCACCGGGTCACAATCACGGTAAATTCCTTATCAGCCTACAGTTTAGTTGCTTCCGAGTCTCATTTTATTCGTAGACTGCAGGATATGCTTTCACGCAGAAGCTGCTGAGATCTAATGATCTTTGATAATCTTTTTCTACCAATCCGTTGTCTTTTAGGTTGTTACCACACCAAACTGCATATGACGCCATGTTTCCTCCGGAAAAGCTACACTACCTTGTTACGATAAGTATCTAGCCAGTTTCTCAATAAAACCATTCTTATTCTCCCCATCGAGCTGTGCTGTGAGTGGTTTCGTTGCTGGGGTTTTTCTATATCCATTTAGGCACAGACAGGCTAGCCCCAACCAACGCATGATGGACATTTATCGTTCAGTAGAAGGCTAAGCAGTTTTCGGTAGAACTAATTTTCCTTTTTATCCGAACTGAAGTCAATAGATACGTAAATAGAGATTGCGAAAACACAATAATAAGCCAATGTAAGCATGGGACTTAAACACTGTGCTAGACTGTATTTCAATTTTAGAGACAGTGATACAGCACTACGCACTGAATGAAGTTTTGAGCACAATTTATCCCTCATATTCATACCATCTGAATCAAGAAAATTCCTGTCTTATTCACAGTTTTACTGCTCTTCATTCTTTGATTTAATTGGTGGTAGGCCTTTCCATACATATTCGAACGGCGATAAATCATTCTTGTTACGTGTTATGTGTGAGAAATAAATTGTGATCAAAACTTCATCTAGTAAATAATACTGTCGGTAAGTCCTATATCAAATAGTCTAATCTAAAATGGAATAAGACTCTATAACAGTTCACAAAATTCACTCTTACAATACTCCCTATACACTTCTTCGATTCTAATGAGCCTATGCTAAGAAAGAAATGGTCGTCGAACACGTGAAGCCTTCTTGTGTTACTCAACTTTATTTGCTATGTTTCACAGTCACATAGCAAGAAGGGTGAACCACTGTGCCGCACACTCAACCTTAGTACGCGATCGAATAACTGATGAGGAAGATATGTAGCGGGAGTTGTTCGAAAGATAATCGAGTCTTTTGTAGGCTTTCCCAGATTTTGTCGGTTACTGATGTAATGCATGAGGACCTAATCGATTTCATCAGTAGAATGGTCAACGGCTCTGCTTATTGTCAAATGAGGTGTTGTTGTAGACCAATACTGGAGAAACAGTTCGCATTTTGGTAGCGAGCAACTCGTGAAACATTTCTGACTTGTCACTCAAGTTGTCCGAAAGAATACATCTTGTCACTATCCTCATCCAGAAGGACCATGTCATCCCCATACTCCAGGTTTACTTTGATGGAGTCCCGAACAATAAGTTCAATCCTTGTAAAGTCAGACGATAAGGAGGGAGAGATCTCCAATAGCACGTGATAAAAATAAAT